>CM024535.1:31321620-31387677 GCA_014182385.1 Eucalyptus viminalis
GAGCAAGCCACCACAGCTCCTTCATAGGCATTGTCAGCCTGGAGCATAGGAGTCTCCATCAACGCAGTTTCATCCAACAAGTTAGGCTAAATAGAACGTCTCTTTACTTTTTTCAAAGGAGTCGTTTTAGGCTGTAACTGAGGGTTTTTGAGTTTTTTGGATGACGATGCTTCAATAGGATTGACATTTACCTCTGTGATTGTGTCTAGTGCAGGGGAAGGAAGCACTTCCATCTGGTGTGCCGTGGTTCCTTGGGGAATGTCTGTCACAGGGTAAGTGATCGGGGATTTGTCTTTTGAAAGTTTTTGATGCGGCCCTGTTGTATTATTCAGGATAGTTGGCTTTGTTGGAACTTCAAGTGGAGCAGCAAGGAGTAGCAACAAACCAGGCTGGGGTGTTTCAGGTACATATTCTTCTGTGGCGACGTTCTTACTATCAAATTCATAAAAGGCCCGCCAAAACGGGCTATGTTCTCTTACCTCAGCTCTTAGCCACTGTCCATGATACATTGTATCCCGCCCTTCAAACTTTACCTCCTCATAAGGGATAGTTTTACAATAGGATGCATAGTGGCCCAAAACACCACAGGATTAGCAAAAATGGGGCAAACGTTCATAACGGAAGTCAAGCCATATATATTTCCCTTCCACTCGAATGAGTTTACCCGGCTTTAGAGGTTCTGATATACTTAGTTCAACCTTCGCTCTCACTGCTTTAATATATGATCCCTCCTTCTTATCAATACTGACTTCCAAAATCGGACCGACATCCCTAACAACCTGTCTTATGAACTGCTCAGTGCTTCGTTCCTGAGGTAATCCGAAAATTTGCATCCAAAACACAGACGTAGTAAAACTATAGCAATGCAGAGGTGTATTAGGAACCCAGGGTTTGAACATAATCAAATTATTAGAAAAAGACCATGGTCCATGCTGAAGAACACGATATTTCGCCTCCTCGGAAGTAAATTTGAATACATACATGGCTCTTCTCACTGAGATATATCCACATTATCATTGCGCCAAATTTTTTTCATCGTTTGTTGAAAAGCTGGGAAATTGACAGAAGTATTAGCAAGAAATTTGCCAACCAGCATCAACTTACATTCGGCAACTGTGTCTTCAGATGGGGCTTCATCCCGCTCGTCAAGTTGCTGGGGAGACCAAAGACGGCCCAATCTACTACATAAGGCAGATAGCCGAGCTTCCTCAGCCGATTCCGCATGTTCCATCATACCACAGTTTCAAGAAGAATCCAGAGTAGATAGATTACGGAAGGTGTTGCATGTAGAATTCAGAAGAATCAAAAGGGAAATCTAGTGACAAAACATGCAAGTACCATCCAGGACCAGCGAAGAAAAGAGGGAAAACGGAATTGTAGTAAGAGGAGCGAAAGTGGTAAGAGATATGGGCATCGCGTTAAGAGGATAAATGGAAATTCGAAAACTGCCCAAAGGATTGCTATAGAAGAAAGAAAAGACGGAAGAGGGAACCAGAATTATGCGGACAAACCGAAGCTCAGAAAGAAGATAATGGAATGAGGGTTCAGGTGGGAAGGAAAGCCAAAACTACCAGTTCGGTAGAGAGAGCTCTTCGTCTCGAGAGCACAAAGTCAAGTTATTTTGTAAATGGTTGATTCGTATGCTTTCACAAAAATCAATTTTCGACCATCCATTTGACCTCAATTGTGACACCCCTCGACGACCCCCGATCCGATTTGGGTCGCCACAGTTTGCTTACCATTTACTTTCCTAATAACATGTCACTCTGATACCATTTCAATTGCAGCGGGTCCATACAACATAGGGGGTTTACACTTTTTTTTTTGATAGGTCCCTTGCTCAATTCACATACGGAAGCACATCTAACAAACTCCCTTCCCTACATTCAGAAAACGATGCACACCTACTAAACATTTATAAGTAAAAGCCGAACACGTTTATTTACATAGAGCTAATGGACATCTTTAGTCTGTACATCAAAATGCCATAGTTTTCTATACTAAGCTACACTTCAAAAGATGACCGACATCTCCTCCCACAATCGTATGCTTAAGGTCCATCAACCAGTGTCGGCGTCCAAAGGTTCCCTCCTTTTGCTATCCTTCTCCTTGCGGTCATATCCAACCGCTTAAACCCTCTACTAATCTGAAATGTTATTCCCCAAAAGGGGTGAGTACAACCACTCGCCGGGTAAAGGAATCAATAACAACTCGATGGATCATACAAATCATACATGCATTGCAGGCGTAACTTACCTTGTAGCCATGCGTAATACTATCATGCATCATCATGCCTTATCATCATGCATATCATATCATCATATGTCATCATCATAATCATCATCATGGCACCATTATATCATACATGTCATCCTTATCATGACATCATGACATCACATATTATCATCATCATCATGCATATCATCATGCATATCATACCATGGGTGATCATCATATCACATCACATATCATCATGCATATCATCATGCATATCATACCATGGGTGATCATCATATCACATCACATATCATCACCATCATCATGCATATCATCATGCATATCATACCATGGGTGATCATCATATCACATCACATATCATCACCATCATCATGCATATCATCATGCATATCATACCATATCATGCCATGAGTTAATTTTCATCATTATCTTTAAATTTGATCACCACATCACCCTTCCTCGATTCATCAATTTCATCCCATATTTTACCCTCGCATCCCATGCGAGAAAAACCTCCGGGCATGTATCCAAGATACAACCGGGCATCCAAACCCCCCACATTCCGGGCATCTCGCATCCCAACTAGCATCACGAACCTCCGAGCATGTATCCAAGATACAACCGGACATCCGGCCTTTACCCTTCTAGCCGGGCATCTCGCACCCAAATTCTGGCATCGCGAGGCATTCCCTTCGGGCAAAGACCTCCGACAGGGCTTTCGGAATTATGTACCGACATACCACCAGGCCTCCCCTAGAATTACGTACCGTATACCACCGGGCATCCCGACACTCCCGGGGAAATCCGGCAATGTATCTCTATACATTCCGGCCATCATCCTCCACCACAACCATTTCCTCATTTACCAGCATTCACATTTACCATTTCTTTATCTCAATTTAACATAGCAATTGGCATGGCATCAAACAAATCACACTTGACATGGAATTCACACTTGCATCTCAATTCAAATGTCATACACATACCAAAACTTTATCACACATGCATCTCAATTCAATACATGTACCAAGACTTTATCACATATATGCCACACAAGTAAAATTGAATCCATGGCCAAATAAAAATCTATTTTATTTTATTTTATTTTATTATTTTATTTTATTTTATTATTTTATTTATTTATTTATTATTTAATATCAATAAATTCCCAAAATTATCAAAATCCAAGAAATTATTAAAAAACCCATAGGATGATAACTACTTGCAAAATTCATGGCCAAATTGAATTTTTACTAAATCTCACAATTTTCCCAAAACATCCTATGATTCTCGGATTAAACCAGAATGCACGGTTTCCGAATAAATTCAATTAAAATATCCATATGGCCTCCAAAAATTATGAAATTTTACTGGATTATAGCCAAGACATTTTAGTACAACTTTCATGAAGAACTCCAAGTCATATTGCTTATAGATTATTTTATTCAACCTCACGAAGCTTCTGGAACCCTTACCGCATCGTCCAGAATACACATCTCCGAAATACTGAGATTTAACCTACCTATCCTCTTTATTTTTCTCTGGAATTTGGATATGTTATGTATCAAGGTGTCCTTTACAATTTTCATGAAGAGATCTAGGTAAAATAACCAAATTATGGTCACCATTTAAGTCCATGAAGTCTCGGGTGTCTCGGAACACATCGCCAGAATCATCGTCTCCAAGATCTAGCCGATTTACTAGGCTATACTTGTTAATTTCTCTTCAAATTTGATTATGTTGTATTTTAAAGTGTTACCTACAACTTTCATAAAGACATCGAAGTCAGATCTTCAACAAAAATCAACATTCAATCAAGAATCCAACAAGAGGTCAGTGAAAACTTCACAGATCTGAGGTCTCCGTATAACAAGACTTAAACCCCTCAAATATCCATAATTTTCCACTAAATTTAAGTATGTTATAGGAAAATATGTTAGCTACAACTTTCATGAAGATATCACAGCCAAAATCGAACTCTAAACATGCATGCAAGCTCTCACAAAATTCTGATTCAAATAGTTCATACGAAAATATTCCAGATCTAGCATCTCCGTAGGATGAGGGTTTGACCCCACAAATATCCATAATTTTACACTAAATTTCAGTATGTTATATATCAAGATGTTAGCTACAACTTTCATGAAGAAATCGAAGCCAAAATCTGACTCTAAACACATATACAAGCTCAAACAAGTTTCTGACTCCCAACAGTTCATGCGAAAACATTGGTGCAAGAGTAGAAAGTGGATTCCCAACTTGCCTCTAGACCTCACGAACAGCACGAGCGGACGGCACACGGCGGCGAACGGGCTCCTTTCTCTCCCTCTCGGCTTCCTCTCTCTCTCGCACGATGCTCTCTCTCTCTCCCTCACTTGGCCGAATGGCTAACCAGCCATTCTCTCTCCTCTTCTTCCCTTTTATCCCCCATTTCCTCATCATTGTTTGCCACCCCAATTGACCAATGCATGACATCCCTCTCTAAGCCAATGCATGGAGACTTCTTGCCACTTCTCACAACACATGCAAGATGGGCTTGGGCTTTTGGGCTTGGGCTTGGGCTGGCCACTCCTCCCCCTTTCTTGGTCGGCGGCAGTCCACTTGTGGGCTTCAATGGGCCGCCAACTTGGCCATTAAAATCCACCTTTTGGGCTTAAGTCCCAAACCTAATTTAAATCCTAATTTCACCTTTCAATTATTCATCTTTAATTCTTTCTTTTAAGAATTTAATTACTAAATTCCACATGGCCAAAATCTTGAAATCATAATTCCATAAATTCCAATTCATAAAACACATGGCCAATTATAGAATTTTCCTTCCTATCAAATAATTATCCATTAAAAGCTTGGCCATAAATCTTATTGCAAATTTATGGATTAAATGGCCATAAAATAACTTGATGGTACTTCCATCACCTATTCATAGAATTTAATGTGACTAGAGGTTGCCATGAATTTTGGGATGCCACATCAATTGAATTCAAACCGTTTTAGAAAGTCTTAGGAATCATCTAGATTTTTCCAATGCCGCTAATTTTGTGCGATTTTTTTTTTTTTTATCATTTGGCCCATTTTCCATTTTTTTTTCCAATTTAGGTTAGAAATCTGGCTTCGGTAAAATTCGGAACTCTTGTTTTACCCTTGTTAAGTCTGACTTTTCTCATTTTTGTGTGATTTTTCGTCAGAGATTCTTAAGTTGGACCCTTAACAAACTTTGATTGTTACTCTTTTGTCTGTGTTGTGGTGAAATTTCACATTTTTTTAGATTTTGTTTACTAGGTCAAATCTTTGTCGTTTTGTCAAGATACCCTGCTGTTTTGCTAATTTCCTAATGCAATGTTGCACGTTGTGGAATTTTTGTAAATTCCTAGGTTGTTCTTCATAGGAAACGTTCTTCACAAAAGCTTTTCCTTATGATGTTTTCTATGCCATGTAATTTATTTAGGACAATTTGTCCCTGTGTTCCTTCTCGATTTGGTTGATTTTGTTTGCCCTATTCTATGATGCTGTGTTACAACTTTCTGCTGTGATTTCTTTCTAGAATTTTTTAGGTCAATTAGCATGCTGAATTTGCTTCACATGTTACTTTTTGAACTCTCTGCACAAAAAATTTCAGAAAATAAAAAACACTTTTGTATGCTTTTCAAACCTGTCAAATGCCATGAACTTGTCTGAATTTTCTTGTTTTTTTTTTTTAATTTGAACTTGATTTTAGTTTAATTGATGCTCATACACACACTTTTAATGTCGTCTTCGAACTCCAAACTTTCAAACCATGCTCTTGGTTAATATTGATGTTGTCTAAGTTTGGAACATATTTAGGGCATCTGTGAAACTCGATTAGAGTGCACAAGATGCACCCGAGCTAGCCTTGATGATTAAATGTGTTCCATAGTTGTGACGCATTTTTGTTACATCAATTGCATTTTTTCCATAATTCACTGTCAACTGTTCTTCAAATGGCTTTTGAGCATCATTTGAACCCTTAGAAATTTCACAGCCCTTGGTTTGTTTATTTTCATAAAATGCTTGTGGTTTGTTCGGCACATGTTGAATGAATAAGTGATCTAGTGTTGGCCGACTAAAACTGCTTGATTGTTTGAGCATCAAGGCTCATGTGCCTACTTCCATGCGGATTCTATATGTATGTTTAGGTGCAATGCCCGATCCCATAGGTAGATGTTGGGACTCTTCTAGAACACGCCTTAGGGACTTACAAGTGTTAGTGGTCATGCGAGAATACAAATAGTCACTAATAGCTGTAAGTCATGAAAATGAATTCGAATAGGTGTCTAGAGACCAATGCTTGAATTGCAAAGGCCGACCCCAAGGCCCTATTTGTTCACTTGTGCATATAATTTAAATTGTTTGATTCTTTTTTTATTGTTTCTTGTACTTTCAACTATTTTGTCGTGAATGATTGTTTCTTTCCCATTGTATGCACCTAGTTCTAGTTCTTAGATTAGGATTAGATTATGCCCATGGAGATGAAGGCCCATCAAGATTTGAAGACGATGGAAGGTCGATGTCCTATTCGACAATATTGTTGTATCATTTGTCCCCGATATATGTTTTGAGTTATCTTGTGTTGTATAAACACCTGATGAGGTGTGGATTTTATTTCTTTTTCTTCAGTCTTGTTTGTCATTTAGGGTTGCCTATTGGATTTGCTGCTTTCCTTAAACTACTTACTTGGTTGTTTACTTCTTGTCTTGTCCTTAAATTCAATTGTGTGATTTCTTTTCCTTTTCATGAAATAGAATTGCATGAAATCAACCTTCCTTGCATGATCACTTAGTATAATGACCCTAAAAAGTAAAAAGAAGACACGTATGATCACCTTAGGAAACCCGACATACTATTTGTTATCGAAAGGGTGCTAATAGAAATATTAGTATAATCTAAGTCCCCAAACCTAGAATCTCTATTTGCGTAGAAATCGAGGGACCACTTCCGATCTTCAATTGGGCTTTATAGCCAACTCCCAAACACGAGGCGAGTGGCGACTCCCATCTTTATTAAGTTATCTTAAATAACTAGATAAAATAATAAACCCGTCGTGAAGGGTATGGGTCTCAATGAGGCTCACCATAATTTATCATACTCATCGTGGAAAGTTCTTAAAGGTGAAGTGATGCCACCCATGGGGCGCAAGTACTATTGAGAGCGCTACTATGGTAAAGGTGCCTCGAAATTCATTATCCAAACCCATCCTCCTCCTTCGAGGTATATCGCTTGTGTGGGTATGAATTACAACAACTTCCATGGTCACGCGAGGTACGAGCTTGGGAGAGCTCACGATCGTGAACGAGGGACCTCACAAAGGTTCATCCTAAAAGGCAATGTGATGACATCTTTTGAAACATGAACCATGAGGGAACTCTCATGGTCAAATACCCCAAAATCTGACTTTCCCCACCTCCATTGGGGGTGTGAGGGTGGCAACTAGGTTGTAACGGCCGCATGGGGCGGTGACGCCAAGTGGCATGAGGGAAAGGGCAAGTGGTGTGACCACTTTGCCAAGCGGCAAAAGAAAGAGAGAGAAGAGGAGGCGGCTATTAGGAGAAAATGGCACTAGTTGTATGTAATTTTACATGTTTATTAGACATTAGGAATTGAGAACTATAACTATAGTTCATCCAAATTAGCACGTAAAATTTCTCGCTAATATATGGACCAAGTACTATTGTTTTGTAAACCTATAATTGACACATCCCCTAAAATGTGCCAATTAAAATAATCTAATTATTGTCACTTAGCCCACTAACTAGATCGGTTCAAAAAATCAGAACGTCACACCCCCTTAGACTTTGCTCTCTTTTATGCGAAGATAGATAGATGCATTGTAACATAATAATGTCTTATGTCAAATGAGAGAGACCATATTGATTATTGATAAGTAAACACCTATCCCAAATGACTAACATTTAATGTGAGTACTTGGAGTACTCTTTTTTTTAGGGTTTGGCCCAATTGGTTTAACCCTTTTTCACCAAGCCATATTCTAAAAAACATTACCAATTAACTAGAGCCGTTTTTCCTCTCTCGTCTTTAGCATTTCTCTTCTCCCTCTCATCTTCACAAGCTCTCATCTTCGACCTCTATGGAGGGAAGGGTTTGAGCTAAATCTCTCATTCCCCTCCCTTTTTCTTTTACTTTGGCTGTTTTGGTTATCTATTTTCTTTCTCTTACTTTCGTCTTATATGAAGGAGCTTTGCTCTTTTGATCTAGTCTAGCTTTGGAAACTTTTCTCTCCCATTTCGGAGAGGTTTATACATCAATCTAGTCTAGATTTTGAGTCTCTTGCATGAGTGTTTTTCAAGGTTTCGCTTTCCTCAAGTTTTGTTGGTGAACAAGATTCGTTTTGAAGGAAGTTAAAGGAGCTTCGTGAATGTTTCATTCTCATAAGTTTTGGATTTATGCTCATTCAACCTTGTTACTATGAACGGCAATGGTATTGGAGATGTTAAACCTAGGTGCACTTCGTCAAAAGGTAAATCTATAACAACAAATGGAGATCTTAGTATGTGCTTATAATTGAAAACGAATTTGGTGATCAACCACTGATTTGGATTCGAAAAAGTCACAAATCCGCTTTTTGAGCATGGGGCCCTTAATCTTGTTTTGATGATTTATTTTCTTATATGATGTGACATCTTGAAATTTTACCCCGTCTCAAATATATGAAATAGTTATTTCGTCCACGCACTTACGGTCATTTTACTCGGAACTGATCACTCACGAGTTAACTAATCTATTATGTGAGGCCGTTAAGGGATATAAACGCAATGGACTAGAGAATTCGATCGGAAACCGAACGCTTGACCATAATAATCGGCAAGGATCATTACGACACCATTATAATTGATTAGCGAATGGATATAGGTTGATTCGATGCAATCACGTAGTCAAATTGCGGGTGGTTCCGCATGATTGAGATATTCGCGTCGAATGGCAATAAACCGACTTTCTATCGATATTATGTTCGGAACACATAATTGAAATCTTACAATATTATGACAACCGAGAGTCGTCTACGATTCAAAGATGCACAAACGTGGATCGAAAACTATTGACCACAGGTCAAACGCGCTAAAATCCCTAAAAGCTAGCCGATAGGTTAGGTCGTACTAAAATCACGTTCGGTCGATTTTAAGCACGAAATTGAATTCGGTTTCGGGAATCGGACGTTCGAGCATGTCACGATTCATTTATAGGACGTCGTCTCATCTTTCGGAGGATTCCCATCAAGTTCGTGATTTTGCAGAAAAATCGGTTTTCAGCAAAAAGAAAATAAAATAGAAATTCGGATGGGAAAAGGAGTGTGCTATTTGGCTACCCAAAAATGGCTTAATTAGGGAAATTATAGCTATTTTATAAGTGGTTGGGCTATTGACTTTGAAGGCCTAAAGAATTTGGGGCATATCTCATGATCATTTAGATATTTTCCCTAGGTTTCTATTGGCCATTGCATGGACTTTCAATTCCTCCCCTCTCTCTCTCTCTCTTTCCCTCTCTCCTCTTTCACGCTCACTTTGACATCCTGATTTTCAACCCTGTTTTTGATGAAATGAAATGGGCTTTTCATAGACGCGCCTATGGCCTTTTTCTCTAAGTTGGCCACTCACGAGATAACTAGTCTATCAGGTAAAGCCATTAAGGAATCTAAACGCGACAGACTTGAGAATTCGACCAAAAAACGACTGCTCGACCGTGCTAATCTACAAGGGTCAATATGGCACCGTCAAAATTGATCAGAGACTGGAGATAAGTTGTTTCGACTAAGATACATGATTAAAGTGTGGGTGATTTCACCTAATTGCAAAATTCTTGTCGAACGGAGACTGATCTTTCTATCGTCTCTATACTTTGTGCCTATATTTGTAACCTTGAGATTTTCACGACAATTGAGAGTCACCAATGAGTCGAAGATGTATAATATAGCTCGAAAATAATCGACCATGGGTCAAATGAGCTAAAAATTCCTAAAAGCTACCCGGTAGGTTAGGTCATGCTAAAATCGCGTTCGGTTGAAATTAACCGTGAAATTGAACCCGATTTCAAAAATTGAAAGTTCTGGCATGTCACATTTATTTTAAAAACGTCAACTCATCCTCCAAAGAGTTTTCAGTAAATTGGGATTTTCTGCAAAAAAAAAATCGAAGTTGGGCTATGTTGGACTAGGAAAATTAGAGTACCGTTTTTTAGCGTACCTTTGGCCATCAAGTTGGTTCACTTGGAAAGGAAAATTATGGAATTGAGTGTGGGCACTTACCTTGGCATTATGGCACTTAAATTGGATCAATTTGGATTGTTTTAAGTTGGAATTGGATTGGAATTGGAGGGCAAATGTTCAAAATTCGTAGGTCCATGGGGCTGCAACATTTTGGACCATTTGGAAGGCTTGTGGAGTAAGATTGGTGAAGGAACTTGGCTGAGGATGGGCTGTGGACTTTGGAGGTTGAGTAATGAGTGTTTTGGGTATTTATCCAAGACTTTTGTGGCATTTTGGGCCCCCCTTCAACTAAGCCTTCTACTTCTTATTCTTCCTTGTTCCTTGCTCCATTGTTGTTGTTTGAAGAGTAGAAAAATAGAGAAAGCCAGCCAGCAGCCAGCCAAGCCCCTTGCACCTTCAACCATCGCCAGTTGCACGCCAGCCGCACGCCCGCAAGCTCGTCGCCGAGTCCTTGCTGTTCTGCCTCTTGCTCGCACCTAAGCCACTGTTGAGCCCTTCGTCCAGCCAGCTGAGATGCCGTCGTCGTCGTTCCAACCGTCTGAAGCCCGGTTGTTGACCGCTACAGCCGCCACCGTGCCCTTTCTACGCCAGTCGATCGCTCGACCGCCCCTTTTTGGCCCAATAAAGAACCGAACCTCACAGCCCAGCTATGAGCTTCGTGGGCCTTTTCCGAGCCCATCCGGACCTCTGTTGGTGTCGCTTTAGGCTTGGGTCTCGCCCGCCTTGGCGTTGCCATCACCGTGAACTCATCGGCCCGCAAAACCAGTGAGTTTACTCACTAAACCTTGCTTAGGAGGTTAATGATACTTAAGGGGTGATTAGATTAAGTTAAGTGTGATTAGTATAATTGTTGGCTTGTTTAGTTAAATTAGGTTAGTTAGATTAGTGAATTAGGTGGTTAGAGATTGTAGTTAGTTAGTTTATTATGTGACCTCGTAGTTAGAATGGTTAGAATAATTTAATTAGTCCAATAGGTGGTTAGATTAGCATTATTAGGCCTAAGTATGTATTTATTGATTTAATTTGCAATTATTTAATTAATTTTGTAATTTATTTAATATTTTCCGGAAATTAGACAGGGATAGCTAGTAGTCGGAATTTCGTGCTGATTGTAGTGGTGTGCTTAGTTTATGCAATTGAGTGATAAATTGTGCAATTGAGTGATGATTGTTAATTTTGAATATTTATTTCAAAATTTTGTTATTTCCTTAGAAAATACCGGGTGTTGGGTTTTGACACCGAAAAGACTTTTAAATACTATATCAAATAGCGGGATTTTAAAAAAGAAGAAGAAGGATATCAATTTTTATGATTCAAACTGATCCTGTACCCACACACGATTATTTTACTGCGTGTTTTTAATACGAAGAAAATAAGCTAAGTTCATTATCTTAATTGAGGCATTTGAGTGCAAAGCACAATGGCTTTGGCTGGAATTGGGTGTACATGTGATGGTTATGAGAATCCGTCACCCGATGTGCATTGGGTGGACAATGCTCTTACGTAGAATGCCGTCTAGAGATAGACGTTGCAGTGCCCGACGAAAAGGGATGACGCCCGGCTATGCCGGAAGTCCAATGTGTGTCTGGTATAACTGCCTGTGCGGGTGGTAATCAATTGGAACGCATGAATGATTGAGATAAACACGCCTGATTATGGGACAAAATTGTGTGGCACGAAATGGAACGTGTCATAACAATATGGTCTTATAATCGGGACCCCTATAATTGTTTAAGATATGAGCAAGACGTTCCAATTGATGTGTGCATTTATTATATGCATCTGTGATATGAATTGTATTGACATGCAAGAAGGAACTGAGGTGAGGTGAGTTTTGTATGATGTGTAATTAGACTGCCTCCAGGCATATTTCCTTTCTAATTGGGGTTTAGGGTGTGAACTCGTTGAGACATTGTCTCACCCCGTCGTGGGGTTAATCTTTTTAGGTCCATAGATGGAGGCACGTCACATGCGTTATGGGGTTCTGAGGGAGGTAGACTTCCAACGCTCATATTTCCCAATTTCCGAGACCAACTTGACCTTTGAGCTTGTGGAGTCCACTGTCTGGGTTGATGAAGGCCTACCTCACTTGGTACCTCATCGCTTCAAGGCATGGTACCTTCACAAGCCCGATGGGATTCGATAGAGTCCTTTAGGTGGTTTTGACGGGCCACCCGTCGGGACCGGGGAGTGGGAGACAAGACACCGTTGGATATCAACACTCCTGATGGGGCCATGGAAAACCTAGAGCCGGGGACTGGAGAGCCTAGGGTTTAGGTTGCTTCGTAGCCCTTTTTAACCTTGGCCTCTGTACATAAATCTTAGTGTTGGTTAGTGACATCCTGATTTTCAACTCTGTTTTCAATGAGATGAAATGGGCCTTTTATCGATGTGCCTATAGCATTTTTCTCCGAGTTGGCCACTCATGAGATAACTAGCCTATCAGGTGAAACCAATAAGGAATCTAAACGCAATAAACTTGAGAATTCAATCAAGAATCGACTGCTCGACCGTGCTAATCTGCAAGGGTCATTACGACACCGTCAAAATCGAATAAGAGATCAAAGATAGGTCGATTCGATAGAGGTATGTGATTAGTGTGTGGGTGATTCCACCTAATTGCAAATTTTATGTTGAAGGGCGCTAGACCGATTTTTCTGTCATTTTCGTACCATGTGTCCGTATTTGAAACCTTGAGATTTTCACGACAACCAAGAGTCACCAAAGTGTCAAAGATGTACAATGTAGCTCGAAAATAATCAACCACTGGTCAATTGCACTAAAAATTCCTAAAAGCTACTCGGTAAATTAGGTCACGCTAAACTCGCGTCAAATCGAAATTAACCGCGAATTTGAACCCAATTTCAGAAATTGAACGTTATATCATGTCATGAGTCATTTTAGAAACGTCGACAAATTTTCGATGAGTTCGGGATTTTTTTTTCGGAAAATCGATTCGAACGTTTTGGAAAAGAACGGAAATTCGGGTGGGCCAAATTGAAGGGATTTTTGGTTTCCAAACCGAGCTATTTGGTGAAGGGGACTTGCAAAAATTTTGTGGGCTTCTTCCTTAGCAAAATTGGTCATTAAATTGCAGAATTGGTGAAGAAATTGAAGCTCAAATTGAAGAAATTCGTAGCCTTGAAGGGGGCTACAACTTTTGGCTTCAGCTTTGTTATTTAAGGGATTTTATAGGCAAGAAAGTATTTGGAGACAAGAGGGATAAGATTGGAGACTAGGGGGACCAAGCATTGATTAATTGAGATAGTTTCTTTGACTTTTTGCCCCCTCTCCCAGATAGTTTCTTTGACTTTTTGCCCCCTCTCCCAGCTTCTTGAGCACGCCAATCTGTCACCCTCCCCCTTCATGCTTTTGCTTCTCTTTCATTTCTTTCCCTTCCATCTATGCTTCTCATCCATTTCTTTTCCTTTGAAGACCATATGCTGCTACATGCCCATGCCCCTTCCACCTTCATCAATCCCTCTCTCCACCGAAGCCACTCCACTGATCATTCTTCATCCACGCGGCCACTCGTCCAATAGCAAATAGAGTCAACGCCATCTTCATCGACTTCACTGCTTCAGCTTTGATTTCATTCCCTTCCCTGCCACGTCTGAATCCACCCCACCATCACTTGTCCCCTCCTTCGTGTCTTCTTTGCAGCCACCGAGTTAACAATCCCCCATCGAAGCCCCATGGTTGACCCTACCTCCTCCACCGAAGTAGTCCAGCCCCCAAGTTCAGCTAAGTCCAGCAATAACCGTGGGCTTTGCAGGGCCGTTTTCGGCCTGGTCCAAGCTCCCGTCAGCATCGCCGCTTCGGAGTTTGTCGCTCGTCTTCACGTCGCCGTAGCCATGGACTCACCGGCTCGCAAATCCAGGGAGTTTACTCACTAATCTCCGCTTAGGGAGTTAGTGATGCTTAAGGGTGATTAGTTTTAGTTAATTATGGATTAGGTAGTTATTTAGATTAGATTAGTGATTTAATTGTTCAATTTTGCATGTTAGGTGGTTAGAGTAGTGTAATAAGAGACTAGATAAGTTGTAGTTTTTATCTAGATTGGTTCGAAAATTTTCCGGGCCCATTTCATTATTTAATTAGGCTTTTACGGCCTAAGTTAGTATTTTTGGTATTTAAATTGAATTATTTAATTAATTTTGGTAATTATTTAATTATTAATTATTTTGAGGAAATTAGACCAAGATAGCCGATGACCGGAATTTGTGCAATGGTGTGTTTAGTTTATACAATTAGATGTTAATTTGTGCAAATTGAGTGCTGATATGATTTTTGGTAATTTATTCCAAAATTTGAGAAATTCCAATATTTATTCAGAAAATCCCAAGTGTTAGGTTTTAACAATGATTTCCTATACTTTATAAAATAGTGGGATTTTAAAAAGAAGGTTATGAATTTTTCAAGTTCAACCTGACCATGTACCCACATACGATAATTTTCACCGGGTGTTTTTAATACGAAGAAAACAAGCCAGGATCACCATTTTAATTGAGGCATTTGAGTGCAATGCACGGTGTCCTTGGCCGAGATTGATTGGTCATGTGTTGGTTAAGAGAACCCATCTCAAGCTTTTAAGCTGAACGTTACCATATATGTGATACCCACTCAGAGGGACTCAGGTAGTAGTAGATTTTGGGCCTACACTCCTTCAAGAAAGTTGTCTTTGAGAGATGTCACCATGCTCAATGATGGTGAGGCGATGCCTGGCTACGCTAGAAGATGCCGAACTTAGGAGTAGGCTGTGTTCCCTTGAGGGGCTAAATTAATAATTGGAACGCATGATTGATTGAGTTAGATGTGCCTGATTATGAGACAAAACTATGTGGCATGGTATGGGATGTGTCATAATAGTTTAGCCTTATAATCGGAACCCCTGTGATTTATTGAGTTGTTGAGGCGTTTCAATTGTTGTGTGTTGTGATTATATACATTGTGTATATGAATATTGCTGACATGCAGGAGGGAACTAAGGCGAGGTAAGTTCTCTGCATTGTGTGGCTGTGTGGCTAGAGCGCCCTAAGGCGTATTTCCTTCCTAATAGGGGTTTAAGGGGTGAACTTGCTGGGACAATGTCTCACCCCATCGTGGGCTTAACTTTTCAAGTCCTTAGATGGTGTTGGTGGAGGACCCGAAGCCCGGAGTTTGTGGAAGTGGAGTCTGAAGAATCAGCGTATGTGTTTGATTGGTTTGTCGTAAGACAGCTTATTTTTTAGAGCTGATGTTTTGTAGACCTTTGTCTAGACTCTTTTGTATCTAAACCTAGTTGTTTATAAAAGTTTGGCTTTGTGAAATGTTGTCCTGCTTTTCTATCCCATGCTGTTTGTTGTCAGGGGTTTATTGTTTCACTTCTACATATGCATTAAAATGAAAGGGTCAGTGACTCATCCCGGGAAGTTGCATTCATATTGACCATTCAGGGATGGGCGCATGCTCGAGGATCGGGGCGTGACATTCCCGTTCAAGTGGCATCAGAGCTGGTTAGTGTTTGGAGTGATAAGGTGCGTGGGCCATGGGATAGTTAGTATGAAATGCCGTTTTAATATGCTGATGCATGTGATTGATAGTTGATTGGTAGCTTGTTTGTGTGGTCTCTCAACATTTAATTTAGTGTGGAATTGGAAAGCAGGTTTCTGTAAAGGAGCGGAGGACTCCTAGGAAGAGGGCAGTAGGCCTTGCAACTTGCGGTAGGACGCTGATAAGGATTGGTGCCCGAGGTAGAGCGCAGGCTGAGTCCAGCGCGAGTGGAGTAGCACCGCTGCTAGTTGGTGCTAGGGTAGTAGCCCTTGGTGATCCTAGAATCGACGGGATTATGCAGGCACTTTAGATGATTAGAGTCTTGTTGGGGCAACAGGCCCAAAATCAAGCCGTAGCCACTGCTGCACCTGCTAAAGTTCCACCGAGGAACATAGTTGCCGAGAGACTGATGCATGAGCTCGTTTAGCATTTTCTGAAGTTGAACCCACAGAGGTTCATGGGAGCAGGAGATCTCGAGGCTGCAACCCTTTGGATACAAGACTTGGAGAAAGCATTTGCATTGCTGAGGTGCACTGAAGAGGAGAAGGTCGTCTTAGCAGTATATCAGTTGCATGGTAATGCAAGTACTTGGTGGAGGGCCACTAGAGAAAGTGTATTTCTCGAAGGTGTGGATCAGGTGTGGAACACCTTCATCGGAGCGTTCAGTGGAAAGTATTTCTCCAGCTATGCCAAGGAACAGAAGATGGCAGAATTTCAACGCCTTCGTCAAGGTCTAATGACTGTGGACCAGTACGAGGCGAAGTTCGCCGAGTTATCATAGTACACTCCTAGGTTTATTGAGGATCCCGAGGAGAAAGCGAGGAGGTTTAGGGATGGCCTCCAATTAGAGTTGAAGAATCCGCTAGTACCGCTCGACCTAAAGAACTATAATGAGCTGTACGGAAGAGCCCAACTGATAGAGAGGAATCTGAACGAATAAGCCGTCGCATTTGGGTCACGGTTTGGGTCTAACTAGGATTAGAATCGGTTTGGGAAAACACCGATGACTGGAGGAAGGTATTCTTTTCCACCCAACAAGAAGGGTGGGATAGGAAAGTTAGTGTCAAGTCAGTTTAGAGTGTGTCGTTCCTGCAGAGGACGACATGGATCAGCCCCGTGCCCTACTAAGACGGATATTTGTTTTGTGTGTGGCCAGCAGGGTCACATAGCTAGGAACTGTTCTAGAAGATAAGTGGGACCACAGTTACTACCGTCGCCACTGATGGGTTAGAAACGAGGAATTACGCCACCAAATGCACCGCAGGGTGGTTTGAACCGACCTCTAGCTCAAGGAAGGATGTACGCTATTACGAGAGGACAGGCTAAGGATGCGCTTGACGTGATCGCAGGTACGGTCTCGTTGAACAACCACGCTGCTTATGCTTTATTTGACCTTGGAGCTACTCATTCATTTATAGCTGAGTAGTATGTTAAGTCAGTAGGATTGATTCCTGAGTTGTTGGAGTCAGTGATTAGTATATCGACACCGTTAAAGGATCAGGTGTTAGCTATAGTGGGTTGTTCTGATTGCATGTTAGCGATTGGTGAGCGAGAGGGTAATAAAGATTTGATAGTCCTAGCCACGTATGATTTTGACGTGATTATTGACATAAACTGGCTCACTAAGCAACGAGCTAAGTTGGACTTTTATCGCAAAGCAATTCAGTTTAACCCATTAGCGGGTGATAGCTTCGAGTTTATTAGAAGTCGAGGAGGACCCTTGATTACCTTAATCTCGTCGGTCGAGACAACCCGTTTGTTAGACTGGGGTTGCCAAGGTTACCTTGCGACTGTCGTGGATATGATAGTTGAGGAGCTGAAGATTAAAGACATCTCAATAGTCTAAGAGTTTCTAAACGTGTTTCCGAAGGAATTGCCAAGTCTGCCGCTAGAGAGGGAAATAGAGTTCATGATTGAGTTAGCCCCCGGGACAGAGTCAATCTCTAAGGCTCATTACCAGATGGCTTTGTCGGATTGAAAGAGTTGAAGGTATAGGTGCGGGAATTGTTAGATAAAGGATTCATACATCCCAGTGCATCACCTTAGGAAGCACCGGTTCTATTCGTGAAGAAGAAAGATGGTTCGTTGCGTCTGTGCATCAACTATCGCCAACTCAATCAGGTGACGATCAAGAACAAATATCCATTGCCGAGGATCGATGACTTGTTTGATCAATTGCAAGGAGCGTCGATATTTTCTAAAATCGACTTGAGGACGGGATATCATCAGCTGAGGATCATAAAAGAAGATATACTCAAGTCAGCGTTTCGCACTCGATACGGCCATTATGATTTTACAATAATGCCGTTTGGTTTGACGAATGCCCCAGCTGCTTTCATGGATCTGATGAACCGCGTGTTCAAGGAGTACTCGGATCAGTTTGTGATCGTGTTCATCAATGACATTCTGGTGTACTCTAGTAGTCCTGAAGAGCATGAAAGTCACTTAAGGATAATGCTTCAGACTTTGAGGAATCACAAACTGTACGCTAAGTTCAGCAAGTACAAGTTTTGGTTAACTCGTGTGGCTTTCCTAGGTCACGTGATTTTAAGAGAAGGAATCTCCGTGGACCCAAGCAAGATTAAAGTGGTGATTAACTGGCCAAGATCGACGATAGTAACAGAGATCAGAAGTTTTCTATGTTTAGTAGGGTATTACATAAGGTTTGTGGAAGGGTTTTCACCGTTAATCTCACCTTTGACTTGACTGCTGAAGAAGGAAGAGAAATTTGTGTGGACAGACAAGTGCAAGCGTAGTTTCCAAGAGCTTAAGCAGAAGCTGACAACCGCACCTATGCTGACTATTCCATCTGGTTTTGGAGGATACAAGATCTACAGTGATGCGTCGTTTAGAGGACTGGGTTATGTGTTGATGCAACATGGCAAGGTTGTTGCATATGCGTCCTGTCAGTTGAGAACTCATGAGTTGAATTACCCGACGCATGACTTAGAACTTGCGGCGATTATTTTCGTTCTAAAGATTTGGAGACATTATTTGTGCGAAGAAATATTCCATATCTTCACTGACCATCAAAGTCTCAAGTACTTATTCTCTCATAAAGAGTTGAATATGAGACAGCATCGCTGGATGGAACTCTTTAAGGACTATGATTGTGATATTCCATATCACCCAGGAAAGGTGAACAAGGTTGCTGATGCGCTGAGTTGGAAGTCTTCAATAGCGCAAATGTTGATCAAGGAATGGACTTTGCTTGAGAAAGCTCGAGATTCAGTTTTCAAGTTTGAGGTAGTTCACCTTTCGAACCTTATGGCCACCCTCAGAATTGAATCAGAAGTGCAGATCAAGATCAGAATGCTTCAACCAATAGATCCAAAGATTCAAAAGATTGTGCAAGGAGATGCAGATAAGAGGAAAGATGACTTTCAGATTTCTGATGATGGAACATTGAGGTTCCAGGGACGATTGTGTGTACCTGACGATGCAGCGCTTAAGGAAGAGATCTTGTCAAAAGCTCATCGTAGCAGTTACAGCATTCATCCTGGTAGTACAAAGATGTATCTGAATCTGCATCAACATTATTGGTGGTCCGGTATGAAGGCGGACATCGCCAAGTATGTCGCCAAGTGTCTGACGTGTCAGCAAGTGAAGGCACAACACTATAAGCTAGGAGGACTTCTGCAACCTCTCGAGATTCCCAAGTGGAAATGGGAACACGTCACAATGGACTTTGTGACGGGCTTACCAATGAGCTAGAGAGGTAATGATTCTATTTGAGTAGTGGTCGATAGACTGACGAAGTCAGCTCACTTCATCACAATACGAAAGGACCTTGATTTGGACAAGCACACAGAGTTATACGTGCGTTAGATAGTTCATCTACATGGAGTGTCGATGACGATTACTTCAGACCGAGACCTGAGGTTTACAGCTGCCTTTTGGAAAAGTTTGCAGACCGCCTTAGGAACGAAGCTGCAATACAGTACGGCTTATTATCCTCAAACGGATGGCCAGTCTGAGGGGACGATTCAAACCCTTGAAGACATGCTGCGAGCTTGCGTGTTGGATTTCAAGGAAAGCTGGGAGGAACAGCTTCATATGGTTGAGTTTGCCTACAACAATAGCTACCAGCAGAGTATTCAGATGGCTCTTTTCGAAGCGTTGTATGGCAAAGCGTGCAGAACGCCAGTTTGTTAAGATGAGGTCGGAGAACGAAAGATCACAGGCCTAGAGTTAGTTCAGGCGGTCGGTGGATGTAGTTGTTGTTATTAGAGACAGATTAAAGACCACTCAGAGCCACCAGAAAAGCTACGCCGATAAGCGTCGAAGGACATTGGAATTCCAAATTGGTGATTATATCTTTCTGAAGGTGTCACCAATGGGGGGTACTTTGTGCTTTGGCAAGAAGGGAAAGCTAAGTCCGAGGTACGTAGGTCCCTTCGAGACTATAGAAAGAATCGGGATCCCAGTGTATCATCTTGCATTATGGCCAAAGCTAGCGCAAGTGCATGACGTCTTTCATGTGTCGATGTTGAGGAAGCATGAGCCTGACCCGACCCATGTGCTTAATATTGAGGAATTAGACATGGACGATAGAGTGCCATAAGTTGAAAGCCTAGTTCAGATTGTGGATCGTAAGGAACAGATTCTACGCACCAAAATGATCCCGTTAGTTAAAGTGGTCTGGCAATACCACGGCACAGAAGAAGCAACTTGAGAAAGTGAAGATTCGATGAGACGACTGTACCCCTACCTTTTTGTTTAAGACTTGTAATAGGTTTAAATTTCGAGTACGAAATTTTATGAGGGGAAGAGTTGTGACATCCTAATTTTCAATCTATTTTCAATGAGATGAAATGGGCTTTTCATCAACATGCCTATAGCTTTTTTCTCTGAGTTGGCCACTCAAGAGATAACTAGCCTATCAGGTGAAGCCGTTAAGGAATCTAAATGCAATAGACTTGAGAATTCAACCAAGAATCGACTGCTCAACCGTGCTAGTCTGCAAGGGTCATTATGGCACCGTCAAAATCAATCAGAGATCGAAGATAGGTTGATTTGATAGAGATATGTAATTAGTGTGTGGGTGATTCTACCTAATTGCAATTTTTTTGTCAAACGGCACTAGACCCATTTTTCGGTCATTTTCGCACCCTGTGTCCGTATTTGAAATTTAGAGATTTTCACAACAACTGAGAGTCGCCAAAGTGTCGAAGATGTACAATGTGACTCGAAAATAATCGACCACGGGTCAATTGCACTAAAAATTCCTAAAAATTACCCAGTAGATTAGGTCACGCTAAAATCGCATCAAATCGAAATTAACCACGAATTTGAACCCGATTTCAAAATTTGAAAGTTCTATCATGTCACGAGTTATTTTAGGAATGTTGACTAATCCTCCAAGGAATTTTTGGCGAGTTCGGGATTTTTTTTCGGAAAATCGATTCGGATGTTTCGGAACTGAGCTATTTTTGGATGGGCTAAATTAAAGGGATTTTTGGCTTCCAAACTGAGCTATTTGGTGAAGGGACTTGTAGAAATTTTGTGGGTTTCTTCCTTAGCAAAATTAGACATCAAATTGGAGAATTGGTGAAGAAATTGAAGCTCAAATTGAAGAAATCCGGAGCCTTGAAAGGGGCTGCAACTTTTGGCTTCAACTTCGATATTTATGGGATTTTATAGGCAAGAAAGTATTTGGGACAAGAAGGATAAAATTGGAGACTGGGGGGGGGGGACCAAACATTGAGATAGTTTCTTTGACTTTTGCTCCCCTCCCAGCTTCTCGAGCACGCCAATCTGCCACCCTCCTCCTTCACGCTTCTCCTTCTCTTTCATTTCTTTCCCTTCCGTCTCTGCTTCTCGTTCATTTCTTTTCCTTCGAAGACCATTTGCTACCACATGCCCGTGCGCCGTCCACCTTCATCAATCCCTCTCTTGACCGAAGCCACTCCACCGATCATTCTTCATCCACACGACCACTCGTCCAACAGCAAAAAGAGTCAACGCCATCTTCATCGACTTCGCTGCTTCAGCTTCAATTTCATTCTCTTCCTTGCCACGTCCAAATCCACCCCACCATCGCCTGTCCCCTCCTTCGTGTCTTCCTTGCAACCACTAAGTCAACAATCCCCCATTGAAGCCCCAAGGTTGACCCTACCTCCTCCACTGAAGCAGTCTAGCCCGCAAGTTTAGCTGAGTCCAACCGTAACCGTGGGCTTTGCGGGGCCGTTTTTGGCCCAGTCCAAGCTCGCGTTGGTGTCACCACTTCGGAGTTTGTCGCTTGTCTCCGCTTCGCCGTCACCGTGGACTCACCGGCTCTCAAATCTAGTGAGTTTACTCACTAATCTCTGCTTAGGGAGTTAATGATGCTTAAGGGTGATTAGTTTAAGTTAATTAAGGATTAGGTGATTAGTTAGATTAGATTAGTGATTTAATTGTTCAATTTTGCATGTTAGGTGGTTAGAGTAGTGTAATTATAGACTAGATAAGTTGTAGTATTTATCTAGATTGGTTTGGAAATTTTCCAGACCCGTTTCGGTATTTAATTAGGCTCTTACGGCCTAAGTTAGTATTTTTGTTATTTAAATTGATTTATTTAAGTAATTTTGGTAATTATTTAATTATTAATTATTTTTCCAAAATTAAACCGAGATAGTCGGTGATCAGAATTTCGTGCTGATTGCAATGGTGTGTTCTGTTTATGCAATTAGATGTTAATTTATGCAAATTGAGTGCTAATTGGATTTTTGGTAATTTATTACAAAATTTGGGAAATTCCAATATTTATTCAAAAAGTCCAGGGTGTCGGGTTTTTACATCAAAAATGATTTTTTATACTATATAAAATAGTGGGATTTGAAAATGAAGGTTATGAATTTTTCAAGTTTCACCTGACCGTGTACCCACGCACAACTATTTTCACCGGGTGTTTTTAATACGAAGAAAACAGGCCAGGATCACCATTTTAATTGAGGCGTTTGAGTGCAATGCACGATGTCCTGGGCCGAGATTGACTGGTCGTGTGTTGGTTAAGAGAACCTGTCTTAAGCTTGTAAGCCGAACGTACCCTATATGGGATACCCACTCAGTGGGACTCGAGTCGCAGTAGATTCTAGACCTACGCTCCTTTGGGAAAGCCGTCTTTGAGAGATGTCGCCGTGCTCAATGGTGTTGAGATGATACCTAGCTACGCCAGAAGACGCCGAACTTGGGAGTAGGCTATGCCCTTGAGGGGCTAAATTAACAATTGGAACGCATGATTGATTGAGTTAGATGCGCCTGATTATGAGACAAAACTGTGTGGTATGGTATGGGACATGTCATAACGGTTTGGCCTTATAATCGGGATCCCTTTGATTGATTGAGTTGTTGAGGCATTTCAATTCTTGTGTGTTGTGATTAAATACATTGTGTATATGAATATTGCTGACATGCAGGAGGGAACTGAGGTGAGATAAGTTCTCTGCATTGTATGGTTGTGTGGCTAGAGCGCCCTAAGGCATATTTCCTTCCTAATAGGGGTTTAGGAGGTGAACTTGCTGAGACAATGTATCACCCCGTAGTGGGCTTAACTTTTCAGGTCCTTAGATGGTGTTGGTGGAGGACTTGAAGCCCGGAGTCTGTGGAGATGGAGTCTGAAGGATCGGCGTATGTGTTCGACTATTTTGTCGTAGGACAGCTCTTTTTTTAGAACCAATATTTTGTAGACCTTTGTCTAGACTCTTTTGTACCTAAACCCAGTTGTTTATAAAAGTTTGGCTTTGTGAAATGTTATCTTGCTTTTCTATCACATGTTGTTTGTTGTCAGGGGTTTATTGTTTCGCTTCCGCATGTGCATTAAAATGAAAGGGTCAGTGACTCGTCCTAGGAAGTCGCATTCGTATCGACACCATTAAGGGATAGGCGCACACTCGAGGATCGGGGCGTGACATTGCCTCTGTGTATAAACTAGCTTGTTTAAAAAAGTGCTCTGTGAATTTTGTATCCTGCTTTTCTATCCCATATCTATGTTGTTTGGGGATTGTTTATATGCTTCCACATGTGCATTAAAAGGAACAAGTCGATTATGCGTCTTGGGACGTCACAAATTTTATTGACCTCCAAGGGATGTGTGCGTGCCCAGGTTTGGGGCGTGACACTCACAACCCCTCCTCTCTCTGCCACCCACTTCCTTCTTCTTCTTATTCTGTTCTTCACGTTCTTCATCCCCTTTCCATGCTGCAATCAGCCCATCTCTCCCTCACAAGTTCTGCACCGCTCAACCAACCCAGTTCGGCCAGCATTGCACACCTCCACCCATAGCACCATCACGCCATCCCCTTCATCCTTGCCACGACACCGATCATCCCATCACCAACTAGCACCTCCATCTTACCCCCCTTGGCTGCACCACAGCATCATCCCATCACCACCATTCGCTTCCCCTACCACCAGCTTCTTCCCCTCACGTCTACTAGCCACCATAGTCCACATCACCACTCCACAGCTGCGTCCACCACCGCTGCCACCAGTAACAACTCCACGCCATGCCAGCACCACTAACTCCATCCTGTAGCTCCATCTTCACGCCTGCAGCCGTAGCAACCACCAGCACCTAGCCTAGCTCCTTTGTGCCCACCGAGCTGCCGTCCAGCCCACCTCGCCGCACTGTCTAGCCACCGTTTTCACCTCCACAGACCAACCCTTGGCCAAGACTTATTGGGGCGGTTTCAACAACCGGTTGAGTTCCCTTAGAGACACGGTAGCCTCGTGTTCTTACCGCTGTCACGTTGCCGTTGCCTTGAGACACGGTAACTCCCTAATCCTTGATTATGTTATTAATTATACTTAGGGGTTAGATTAGTGTTAATTACCTTGGTTAGATTAGTGTTAAGTTGGATTAGCTTAAACTCATATTTGTTTACTAGACCCTCGTTCTTTGTTATTTTTGTGGGTTAAAATGTACTACGATTTTGAGGTTTCTTCCTTCTTAAAAAATGTTCTAACCATATTCAGCTACGACATATATTTTATTCAAGATTTTATGGTTTTAAAAGAACAAGATTTCAGTTTTGTTACATGCAAAATAGAATCTTGGTTTGCGTTGGAACTAGTGACCTTTTGGTGTTTAAAGGATTTTTATCAACCCTTAGGGTTCGATTTTTGAAAGAGTTCCTTCACAAAAGTTTTTCATCATATCTTGTAGTTTAACATCGTCAAATTTCTGATCAAACGAACAAGTTTTGGACCTCTAACCAAACTGAGTTTGGAAATTAGAATTTCTAGACACAAACTCAGTTTTGATAACAGTTTGAGCGATTTACTGTCTCATTCTAGGATGATCCGGGTCAAGGTGTCTTCATGAAAAGTGTTCATTTAGGGGTCCTTATAACATATTCAAATTTGAGAATTTTAAGAACTCGTTGGTTAGGTTTCTATAATTAATTATGTGGACGCGCGAGTGGACCTGATTTCTACCGGTTAGGACCGGTTGTGGTTTTGTTGTTGTTCTTGGTGTCGTGCTTGTTGGATAATGTATATTTGGTGATGTGATTGAATTTTGGCATGCTTAGAACTTATGCATGATAATATGTGAATCGTTGTTCTATGGTGATTGTTTATTGTTATTGCAAAAGATGACCTTATGGGCAATTAATTAGAAAAACCATGAGGTGTCGGGATTGGACACCAAAACTTATTTACTCAATAAAACAATGAGGTTTTAAACTAGGTGCATGCAAAGTTTGACGGATTAATTTTGAGTACGTGAGCACCTATGGATTTCTTTCCAAAAGTTTTAAAGAAAGAAAAAGGGGATTATCCAAGTTTAGTTCTAAAAGGGGTGGTTGGAGAAGAAAATAGAAAATAAATAAGGTGTTGGGTTTGGACGCCAAATTTTATGTGCTCAATAAAACAATGAGGTTTTATAGTAGAAGTGTGCAAAGTTTGATGGATTGATTTTGAGTACATGACCGGGTATGAATTTATTTCGGAAAGCTTTGAACAAACAAAAAAGGGGAGTTGCAAGGTTTATTGTTTTAAAAGGAATTTTGGTATTTTGGGCTAATTGGCGGAAGATAAGAAATGAGTTGATTGATGGTGTCCTCATGTGATCACCTAAATACCCTGATGTGTTTGAATATGTGGGGTAATGAACTCGTCTTGATGTGTATGAATATGCGGGACGATGCCTGATTAAGTTCGAATGCCCCACATCAATGGATGCCGGATCACGGTAGAGGTCGGACCGATGGTCCTTATTGGAATGCCGTCCTAATGCATATGATTACGCGGGATGATGTCGTGCCCAACGGGGCGGGATGATGCCCGGTTACGCCGGATGAACGCCAACTTTCGAGTTAGGCGTGACCGATGGGTCGTAATAACTAAAACTTGCCTAAATGGTTGTGATAGCTGCGCCTGATTATGGGGCAAAATTGTGTGATGCGGTATAGGACATGTCATAGCGGTTTTACCTTATAATTGGGACCCATGTGAATGTTTAAGGAGTGAAACATGTGTTTCGGTTATTAAATTATGTTTGCTGCATTGATAATAGCATATGTGATGAGCTAACGTGCAGGGACGCACCGAGGCGAGGTGAATTCTATATGGTGCATGTTTAGGACCGCATTCGAGGCGAATTTGCGTTCTAATCGAGATTTAGGGTTTTGACTCACTGAAATTTATCTCACCCCATCGTGGTTAACCATTTTTCAGGTCCTTAGTATGGAGTGCGTCCGGTACAGTTTGGAGTTCCGTGGGATATAGAGGTCGTTAACACCTTCTACCCTAGGACCAATCGATATCGTGAGCTGGTTGTGACTATGGTGTGGGTTGACGAGGGTTTGGGTTACGACGTACCCCACTGTTTCCAAGCGTGGTATTTTACGAATTCGAACGGTGTTTGGGAGGGTCCCACACATGGTTTTGATGGGCCACATGTAGGAAACAGGTTTGTGCAGGACAACGACCCCATGGACATAGACATCCCAGAAGGTGTCGTGGTAGATCCAAATACCGAGCTGGTAGGGCTTGGGGAGCCGTGTTCGCCTAGTGATTTACCCGACATCTTGCTTGACACCAGATTTGGATATTAGAGCAGAGGTTGTAGGAGTGGGTAGGAGTTGTACAGTGGAAGTTAAACCCGACCTCGACCCTTTTTGTTAGCAGGTCGTATAGGAGTTCACTTTTAGTAGTCTTGTAAATATGAACTCCTGGGGTGTTGACACCTAATTTGTGTTTTAAAATATATAAAAAGAAAAAATAATTAAAAAATTAAAAAATTAAAAATTAACTCATTAATTAGTTTTAAAAAAAAAAAAAGAAAAAGAAAAAGAAAATGGAAAAAATGGAAGGGGCCGGGTTGGGCCAAATTCGGCCTTGGCCCAGCCCATCATATTCTTTCCTTCCCCGTGCAGCCCAGCCCTAGCCTTCCCCCTCCTTCCATCCTCGCGTGCGGGGAGATCTGCAGAAAGCAAAAAGAGCTATAGCAAAAAAGGGGAAAAAGGAGAAAAGAGTAGAGGGCAACAAAAAGGAAAAGATAGAGAGAGAGAGAGAGAGAGCTCGAGGGAGAGAGAGAAATCAGGGAAGTGGGCCAGGATCTGAGGGGAGAGGAGGTTTCGTTGACGCTGCCTGACATCGTTCGAGCTGCTGCCCTCCAACCCTGATGTCATCTGAGCCACCGCCCTCCGTCCCCGACGTCGTCGGACCTGCCACAACTCCTGGGCTCGACGCCGTTCGAGCTGTCACCCTTCGACCCTGATCGTTGCAACGCCTGGGCCCAACGCTATCCGACCTTAACACCGTCCGAGCCACCACAACTCTTAGGCCTAACGCCGTTCAAGCCGCCACCCTCCTTCCCCAATGTCGTCCAACCCCGATGTTGTCCAGGCCACCGCAACTCCTAGGCCCGACGCCGTCTGAGCCGCCGCCCTCCGTCCTCAATGCCATCCGACCCCGACGCCATCCCGGCCGCCGCAACTTTTAGGCCCGACTCTGAGTTGGTGCCCTCCGTCCTCAACACCGTCCGACCCCAACACTGTCTGGGCCACCGTAACTCCTGGGCCCAACGTCGTCTGAGCTGCCGCCCTCCGTCCCTAACACCGTTCGACCCCGATGCCATCTGAGCCGCCGCCCTTTGTCCCTTATGCGGTCCAACCTTGACGTCGTTCGGGCCGTCGAAACTCCCGGGCCCGATGTCGTCCAAGCCGCCGCCCTCCGTCCCCAACGCCGTCCGACCCCAATGCCATCCGAGCCACCACAACTCCTAGGCCCTACGCCCTCCTAACCGCCGCCCTCTGACCTCGACGCCGTCGCCACTACCGAACCCCAGACTAGCTGCCTCAGGCGATGCCGCCGCCCCCTGATGCCGTCGTTGCACTGGATCTCCGTCGTTGACGCTGCTCGACACTGTCCAAGCCACCGCCCTTCGACCTCGACGCCATCTGCTCGCAACGCTGTCGCCGACTTCTTGATTTGCGGCATCCCTGACGCCTTCCCCGATGACCTGCTACGATCCCTGCCATGCTAGGTTGCTATTGCTCTCCACGGCCACCACCCACCATGTCGTCACTGCCCGCCACATCGCCACCACCGAGTCGCCGACGTCCCTGCCATTCCCCCTTAGCGCCACAAAGAAGCCCAAGAGAAGAAGGTTGCGAATCGGGTTATGGCCGGGTCGAGCACGGGTCGTGAACCAGGTAGGGTATTGAACAATTCGAGCCGGGTTTGGGCCGGTTTCGTATGTGGGCTTGTGGGCTTCTTTTTAAAAAAAAAAATTAGACCAGATTAGGCCTCCACATCAGGCCAAGCCCGATTAGGTTTGTGCCGGCTTGGGTTGCGAGGCCCGGTTCGGTCCGGGCTCAAACTGTCTAGCCCGATCCAGTCCAGGCTTAGGCCGTCGTTTCAACGAACCAGGTCGTTTTTAATATATTATAATATTAAAAATAAAAAGTATATTAAAAAATAAATAAATAATTCTAAAATTAAAAAATGTAGGATTTGATTGGAAATTGACATGTTTTGCCTTCTTAGTGTAATTAGGCCTTTATTTGCTTGCACATTGATTATATCGCATGTTTAATTCGCATATTTAATTATGTTTAATTGCACTTGTTCAAGTTTACTGCAATTAGGATTTTGGTTGCAAATTGTTACTTTAATGATTACGTACCCGCATGACCACCTCGCATGTTAGTGGATAGGTGTAAAATCAATCCAAACTGCTTGACAAAAATCTTTTCTTTTAAAATGAATAAGATTATGTACTGAAATGACACTAATTAGTCAATTAGTGTAATTAAGTAATTGACCCTAGATTTTCTAGTTGCATAGGAAGCGAGACATACTCCCATGCCCCGCTCAGTTTCTAGCCAACACCAATAGGCTAGTGGCGACTCATTATTGTAAAATTCTTAAAAATATCCCAGTGTCATGCGAGGTAATGGGCTTGGGAGAGCCTGCACCTAATGAGGGGCCTTAGGTCCATCCTTTAGGCAATACCCCTAAACCTACTCCCTCCCCCCGAGACTAGGTCGCAACATAGGGTTGACTTGGTTATTGTATAAATCGTAGAAAAGAAAAAGAATGGTATGTTTTTACTATCCCTGTTTCTGATGACTGACTAGGTGTTGTGTTTAATTCGCTTTTGCAAGTGCTTAATTGAAAGATAAAAATAATTGGTCAGCAACACATCCTAGGACGTCGCATTTCTAATTGACCGCCGAGGGATGTGCGTGCACCTGGGGTTCAGGGCATAACATATGGAGCTTCCTTTGTTTTGAAGTTATCTGGGATTTATCTTGGTTTGCAATTGAACAACATTGTTTCTCTCTTGTATTTGTGAGGAAGTGAATGAAATGTTACTTTGACCCCAAAAAAGAAAAAAGAAAAAAAAAAGAATTGGATTGAGCAGTTACAATTGAAATCATAGCAAGATCCCTTTTCAGTAGATACCTGTTTCGTAGACAGACTAGACCCATACTTGATTCAACAATGGTGCAGAGTAATTACTGGGGCTAGAAGGCTTGAACAAGATATGGATCCTGATAGGTTTCTAGAATAATGTGGGGGCAAAAATGAATTGGGCCATATATTGAATAGGGAGAGAATCAATTGGCCACAGAGGCCAACAATACCTGCGTTAACAAGCGGGCAGTTTGTAACATTCCAAAATCTCATATCTGATGGAAGACATTATTGAGCGGTTCATATTTAAACACATTCTCAAATGTTCATTATCTTATGTTTTTACTTAGAGTACTCTTTCTGAAAGGCTTGGCATAGATGGACTGGGCCAAATCGTTTCGTGTACGCTAGTCAAAAAAGCAATACTAGGTTTAATAGTAGTTGTTTATAAAGTCCGTACACCAAGTGACATGGTAGTTCTGCAAGTGGACGGTCCTTTGAACAGATGGTAAATACCAAATAAGAGTCGGCTGCAGACATTAACTTTGTCAGTCAATCTTAGCATGCTTAGCGTATAGGTGGATATGACTTCTGTTTAAACATTATTGGACATGGCCTTCTAATGGTGAGTTTGCTCCTTTTTGTATATTATGTCTCTACTAACATTCCTTAACATCATTTTTATTGTCAAATAAGAGCCTGCAAGACCATTGAAAGAGATTAAAAAAAGTTAAAGCAGATATTAACAAAGACGATAATTTGTCCATCTCAGCTTAATAAACATAACCAACAAAAGTGCCCATAACAATAATGAGGCTCACAAGGCTTACATCTAGCCCATTTCCTGCTTAATCTGGCCCAGCCTGTTTTTAGCCAGAAGTAGGCTGATTAGGCCATGTTTTATTTTTCGTTAAGTTGATTTATCTGAAGTCACAAGGCCGTATCGAATTCTTAGAGAAGCTTTTATATAACATATGAACACTAGCCCTGTGTGATTCATGACATCGGTGAGACGTCACTCATTTTTTTAACTGCCCTTGTATAATTCGTACTCTAAAATTGTAAGTTAAAGAGGCGGCTTTCCTTGTGCATCAACAAGCCTTCTTGCTGTGGTTTGCTTGTTCTGTCTCGTCTTTACCAAGTTGCAAAATATTAAAACACTCCAGGATATTGAAAGTATGATGGAACAACATTTGTCTTTCCTTCATTTTTTATGGCAATAATTATTGACACAAACATGGACTTGACTTTGCAGTCTTTGTCATACCATTATAATTTCACCTCCGCATGCAGGTCATCAATCATCAAGCCCCACAATAACAACCGCCTTCAAAAAAAAAAATTGGCAATATTTATTGAAACGCTAAAATTATTAGACTTGACTTTGCAGTCCTTTTCATACAAATATCATCAACCACCTTCATTTTTTTGGCAATATTTATCGAAAAGCTGAACTTTAGTACATAGACTTGACTTTGCAGTCTTTGTCACTCCAGGATATTGAAAGTATGATGGAACAACATTTGTCTTTCCTTCATTTTCTTATGGCAATAATTATTGACACAAACATGGACTTGACTTTGCAGTCTTTGTCATACCATTATAATTTCACCTCCGCATGCAGGTCATCAATCATCAAGCCCCCACAATAACAACCGCCTTCAAAAAAAAAAAAAAAAATGCAATATTTATTGAAACGCTAAAATTATTAGACTTGACTTTGCAGTCCTTTTCATAACAATATCATCAACCACCTTCATTTTTTTGGCAATATTTATCGAAACGCTGAACTTTAGTACATAGACTTGACTTTGCCGCCTTTGTTACTCCAGGATATTGAAAGAATGATGGAACAACATTTGTCTTTCCTTCATTTTTTTATGGCAATAATTATTGACACAAACATGGACTTGACTTTGCAGTCTTTGTCATACCATTATAATTTCACCTCCTCATGCAGGTCATCAATCATCAAGCCCCACAATAACAACCGCCTTCAAATTTTTTTTTTTGGCAATATTTATTGAAACGCTAAAATTATTAGACTTGACTTTGCAGTCCTTTTCATACCAATATCATCAACCACCACGACAACAACCACCTTCATTTTTTTGGCAATTTTTATCGAATCGCTGAACTTTAGTACATAGACTTGACTTTGCAGTCTTTGTCCTACCATCTATTGTTTTCACGTCCACGTCCAGGTCATTAAGGATAATAATCCATCTGGATAGAACTTTTTTGGCCTGGTACCCCCCTAGATTGTTTTTTCTTTCTATTGTAAGACAATTAAATGCAGTCTAGTATCCCAGAGTTCCATATTGAATTAGAAAAGTTCTATTACGTGATTCATAGATAAACACTGACCCCGTATATCTACCACATTGTGTAAGTACTCAGACAACTCTTTTTGCCCCTGTGAACCGAATGGGGTTGGTAGAGATGTAATCGGAGCAAAATTCCCTTCGGTAGATATGTGCTGTAGATGACACCAGAGTAAGACCCCTTCAGTAAATATTTGGTTTATGGACAGACTAGACCAATACTTGATTTGAGCAAATAGTTGTCATTGGCTTGGACAAAATGCGACTCATGTGGACATCTCAATGGCATAGGGGCAAGATGGACTAGGCCACACATTGAATAGTGTCGCTTGGTGATACAAGCCAACACTGCCTACGTTGATGAATGGGAGAGTTTGTAACATCCCAAATTCCTATAAATTAGAGACCATGTTGAGTGATTCATGTTTAAACAGTCACCCTCAAACATTCACCACTGTATGTGATTACGTAGAGTAGTTCTGTTGGGGGACTAGGCCCATGTGGACCCGGCCAAATAGTTACTTGGATATTGCTTAAAAGATTAATACTAGGTTTATTAATAGTGGCTTACAAAGTTGTTATACTAAGTGATTTGGTAGATTTGCAAGTGACCGCCCTAAACAAATGAGACATATTTAATATACAATAAGAGTCTATCACATTAAAAAAAATTTACTTTGTTGGTTAATTTGAAATTTTCGATGCACATGATTTTGGTTAGAGAGTATTAAATATCACTTTCTTATGTTCAACTTGTTCCTTTTTATTACAAATGTGGCCAATAATAATAATCAGGTTCAGAAGACTTACATTTCGCCCATTTCCTGCTTAATCTGGCCTGGCCCGTTTTCAGTCAGACGTAGGTTGATTTGGTCCTGTTCTATTTTCTATTTGGTAGATTTATTCGAAGTTACAAGCCCGTATTGAATTCTTAGACTAAATTAACATATAATAGAAGATAAGATGAGCAAATAGAGCTCCTGCGTAACTTCGCTAGTTCATGAAGACAATATAGATCCATGAAAATGTTGCGAAATATAGTGGTGCTTATGAATTAGACACAATGGTGTTTGACTTTTCGATTTTGTTGACAAGTGTCCTTATTAAATACTATTTAAGCAATTAATTCAGAAAACTTTGCAATTTCCAAGCAGTGATTATCTCATGCTATGCGTTAATCGAGACCCTTAACTTAGACATATATATATATATATTTTTTTTTTTTTTTTTTTTGAGCAAACAACTTAGACATATATTAAAACACATTTTTATCATCAGACTGATGGGTTCCATATGAATTGCATGTGGATTCCATATTTTATAGCTTAATTATTGGCAAATTTAGATCGACTAATTGTTCTCTACATTCGTTTAATAACTTGTCCTAATTGGGTCTTCTCTCTTGCAGAGGCAAATATATACTTCAAATATAGAAGAGTACTAGTTAAATGGCGCCTCGAAACATTTATTTACAGTCTCTCGGAGAGAATGGACAGCTACTTATGCCTTGTTCAAGGTGGTTAACTTTAAAATAGATGGGGAGAGTAGAGCTAGAGAAAATATTTCTTTAACATTAACACTGCTATAAATATACAAAATTGATGTATACGTAAAAGATGGCAAATTTTTGTTACGATGGTAAGTTATACAGATAAAAGTTGGTAAATTATGGGAACTTTGTGATTTGTAGAAAATCAAACACAAGAATTGTTGACTTACTAATAAGTTACTCGACAAATAATATTCTAGAAACTTCTTTTAAACCAACAGCATTTGCAATTAACCAATGTTTCTCAAGATTTACCGATAAGGCAAATGTTTCTTTCTTCTTTTTTAAACGGAATAGTAGAATCATCCCAACTATACCTCAATAAGGTAACTCACTTCCCGTTTTAACAAATAAACAAATTTAATACGAGTACGTGGCATTGTTTACACTGTGGGAAGGACAATTATGTCTTTGGCCTCAAAAAATAATCATTTTTGTTATTACATAAAATAAAGATCTCTTATTTTTACAGGATCACAATCTTTTTCCTTCTAAAAATGTTCTTAATAATAGCTATTATATACATATATATATATATATTTATCAATAGTTAAATTTATAAAATAATGAATTTATCTCATCTCTAACGTATTTCAATTTAAACTTTCAATAACAACAAATTTACATAAAAAATGTTCAATATTTTGTTAATAATGTCTTTCTATTGACTAATTAATTAAATATTTTGTTCAAAGACAATTTTGCAAAATCTTTAAATTGTTAATTTTTCGCGCATATATAGCACGTGTGCACTTTTCTTAGTAATTATGGTAATAAAGATATTCGCCTCTTAAGTGTTCTCGAATCACGCACAAAAATTTCAACATATGTGTAAACTGGCTTTAGAAATATTTTTTCCTTGAAGTGATGGTTCAAGAAAGCCTAGTAACATGGCAAAGGCCAGAACTTTGAAATTTGCAATAAATAAAGATCAGAAAGTCTTTTTTCATATATTTTCTTATTCAATTTATAAAATATAATAAATCAACCAAACTCCTTTGCATTTATCTTTTTCTACGGACCTAAGTAGGTTTTTAAAAAGCTCAAGGGGAAGAAACAGACTGAAAATCTGCTTAGAGGTGAGAGACCCCGCAATGTCACTCCCGTGTTCCCTCTCTGTCAGGAAAACAAATATAGACAAGAAATTAGAGGACCTCAAGGTAGACACCATGTCATAATTTCAGCTCTAACTACTGTCGAGTAGGCAGGTATAAAAGTCTCCCGTGCTTGGGGTGAGTGAGAATGGGTGAAAGGCCTACTATCGGACAAGCATGCCTACCAGCACAGTCACTTAACCAACTAGCTTGTTTGGTACCCTGGTTAATGCTCAAAGATAATCGTCCCTTTGATTGTCCTCGAATATCGCATAGAAATTCCAACAAATGTATAGAGTGGCTCCAGAAATATAACATGCCAAAGGTCGGAACTTGGAAACTTGGAAAACAAAGACTAGAAAGTTTTCTTTTAGGTCAATCCGTATTCTATAAATAAAGAATAAACAACCAATCTAATTTGTACTTTTCTTTTTCTTATTGCTCAAAGGTATATGCCTCCTAATAGTCCTCGAATCTTGCACAGGAATTTCAACGTATGTATGAAGGGGCACAGGAAATATAACATGCCAAAAGTCAAACTTGAAAATTCATAATAAACAAAGACAATGAAGTCTTTTTTTAGATTAATCCACGTAATATTCATAGCAAATAATCAATCAATCTCATTTGTATTTGTATTTTTCTTAATGCTCAAAGATATTCGCGTCTTAATTGTCCTTGAATCTTGCACAGGAATATCCACATATGTATGAAGTGGCTTGAGAAACATAGCATGGCAAAGGTCAAACTTGGAAACTTAGAATAAACAAAGGCCACAAGGCCTTTTTCTTAGATCAATTCATATTCTATTGAAAACAAAGAACCAACCAATCAATCTCATTTGCTTCGACCAAAAAAAAAAAAAAAAAAATCAATCTCATTTGCATTTATCTTTTTTCTGCAAATATATCCGCATCTCAATCGTCCTCCCATCTTCCACAAGAGCTTCAACATATGTATGAAGTGGCCCAAGAAACATAACACGACAGAGGTCAAACTTAGAAACTTGAAATAAACAAAGACCGGAGTGTCTTTTTTTAGATCAATTCATATCCATAAAAGATAACCAATAAGGTATATGCCTCTTGATAGTCCAGGAACCTTTCACCGGAATTTCAACACATGTATGATGGACACAAGAAATATGAGATGCCAAAGGTCAAACTTCAAAACTCGGAATAAATATAGACAAGAAAGTCTTTTTTTAGATCAATCCATAATCTATTCATAACAACTAATCTATCAATCTCATTTGTATTTATCTTTTTTCTTAATGCTCAAAGATATTCACGTCTTAATTGTCTGCTAATCTTGCAATGGAATATAAACATATGTATGAAGAGACTCAAGAAACATAGCATGGTAAAGGTCGGAACATGGAAACTTTGAATAAACAGAGACCAGGAAGTTTCTTTTAAGATCAATTCATATTCTATTCATAAAGACAACCAATCAGTCAATCTTATTTGAATTTATCATTTTTCTTAATGCTCAAAGATATCTGTCTCTTAATTGTCCTTGAATCTTGCACAGGACTCCATCATATTTATGAAGTCGCTTAAGAAATGTACCATGGCAAAGGTCGAACTTCAAAACTTGGAAGACCATAAGGCCTCTTATATATATATATATATATATATATATATATATATTATTCATAAAGAATAACCGACCTACTAATCTCATTTGCATTTATGTTTTTTTCTGCCAACATATTTGTGTTCCAATTGTCCTCGAATGGTCTATGGTGTTAGATCGACTCTTAAGGGATAAGAGTGCTTCTAACCGCAAACTTCACTTTGTTTGGCAGATATTTGGGATTTGTTAAGCTCGAAAGCCTTTTAAGTAACTCTCAAGTATATTTTTGATATATGATTGGCATCTTTCTTTTGACCCTGTACCTCAAGAAACATCAGACATGTATGTGTGTGAAGTTTAAGAAATGTACCGCAACAAAGGTCGAACTTGGAAACTTGGAATAAATGAAGACCATAAGGCCTCTCATATATATATATATAAATTCGTATTTTATTCATAAAGAATGACCCACCTACCAATCTCATTCGCATTTATGTTTTTTTTTTTTTGTAAATATATCTGGGTGCCAATTGTCCTCGATTGGTTAACGGTGTTAGATCTATTCTTATGGGATGAGATTGTGTTTCTAGCAGCAAACTTTGTTTTGTTATTTATATTATGGTTTTTACTTTGCTCTGCAGATATTTGGGATTTGTTTTACTTGAAAGCCCTCTATGTAACTCTCCTATGTTGTTTTGATATATGATTGGCTTCTTTCTTTCGACCAACTAGCTCGAGAAACATAACCCGACAATGGTTAGACCAACAAACTTGGAATAAACAAATCCATAAGAAATTACCAATCAATCAATCTGATTTGTATTTCTCTTTTTCCTTAATGCTTAAAGGTGCCTGCCTCTTGATAGTCCTCGAATGTTGCACAGGAATTTCTACACATGTATGAAGGGCTCAAGAAATATAAGATGAGAAAGGTCAAACTTAAGAACTCGGAATAAATAAAGACAAGAAAGTCTTTTTTTAGATCAATCCATATTCTATCAATAACAACTAATCTTCAATCTCTTTTGTTTTATCTTTTTTCTTAATGCTCAAATATATTTGCATCTTAATTGTCTGCGAATTTTGCACCGGAATATAAACATTTATATGAAGAGGCTCGAGAAACAAAGCATGGTAAAGGTCAGAACATCAAAACTTCGAATAAACAAAAACCAGAAACCTCTATTAAGGTCAATTCTTATTCTATTCACGAAGAGTAATCAATCAATCAGTCTCATTTGTATTTATGTTTTTTCTTAATGTTCAAAGATATCCGTCTCTTAATTGTCCTCGAATCTTGCACGGGATTTTAACATATTTATCAAGCCGCTTAAGAAATATACCACGACAAAGGTCGAACTTGGAAATTTGGAATAAACAAAGACCATAAGGCCTCTTTTCTGATATCATATATTATTCATAAAGAATAACCGACCTACCAATCTCATTGCATTTTTGTTTTTTTCGGCAAATATATTTGTGTTCCAATTGTCCTTGAATGGTTTACGGTGTTCGATTTATTCTTAATGGATAAGAGTGTGCTTCTAGGCACAAACTTTGCCTTGTTATTATTTTTTTCTTTTTTGGTTTTCACTTTGTTCTGCACATATTTGGGATTTGTTACCCTTGAAAGTCTCAATGTACCTCTCAAGTGTATTTTCGATATATGATTGGCATCTTTCTTTTGACCAAGTAGCTCAAGAAACATGACAAGACTATGGTTAAACCAAGAGACTTGGGATAAACAAATCCATAAAGAATAATCAATCAATCAATCTCATATGTATTTATCACTTTTCTTCATGCTTAAAGATACCCGTCTCTTAGGGTGCGTTTGGGAAAGCTTTTGGGAAAAGCCTTTAAGGAAATGCAAGGGCCTTTGGTCTAAAGGGTTTTGATGAAATGCAAAAACTGTTTGGTAAACTATAATTAAAAAATGTCTTGTGAAGTAACTTTGGGGAAATGCTGTTTGGTAAACACATATTTGGGAAGTCCTTTACCGCGACCAATTTAAGTTTTTATTTTTATTTTTAAAATTGAAAATAAAAATAATGACTTTTTTTTTGCACTGAGATGTATATATAAAATAAATATATTAACAAATTCAATGACTTATATATATATATATTAGCACTGAGATGTATATATGAAAGAGATATATTAACAAATTCAATGACTTTTTTATTTTTATTTTTGCACTGAGATGCATATGTAAAAGAGATATATTAACAAATTCAATGACTTATATATATATATATATATTTGCACTGAGATGTATATATGAAAGAGAAATATTAGCAAATTCAATGAATTTTTTTATATATATTTTTGCACTGAGGTGTATATATAAAAGAGATATATTAACAAATTCAATGACTTTTTTTAATTTATATTTTTGCACTGAGATGTATATATAAAAGAGATATATTAACAAATTCAATGAATTTTTTTTTAATTTATATTTTTGCACTGAGATGTATATATGAAAGAGATATATTAGCAAATTCAATGAATTTATATATATATATTTGCACTGAGGTGTATATATAAAAGAGATATATTAACAAATTCAATGACTTTTTTTAAATTTATATTTTTGCACTGAGATGTATATATAAAAGAGATATATTAACAAATTCAATGAATTTTTTTTAATTTATATTTTTGCACTGAGATGTATATATAAAAGAGATATATTAACAAATTCAATGACTTTTTTTTATATATATTTGCATTGAGATGTATATATAAAAGAGATATATTATCAAATTCATAAGTTAAAAAATACATCAAAGTGGACTATTTCTCAATTAAAAAGAAAGAGTAATTTCATTATAATAAACATGGTTACATATGCATTGAAGAAAGAAATAGGTTTCATCTTAAGTATTTACTAAACTCATTGCTATTTGATGACGTAAACGCGCCATGTCAGAAAATAAATTGTCATTTGAAGTACCGGCCCCCTCATTTGTATGATCAAGATCAACTGAATATCCATAATTGGGATCCAAATTTGCTCTTGCAAAATGTCTATCATTGGCGGCGTTCCGTCGTATATAATTATGCAAAGTCATTGCTGCTATAACAATTTTTACTTGCTTTTCAAATGGAAAACTTGGCACATGCTTTACAATCTTCCACATCTTCTTCAACACACCAAAAGCTCGCTCAATTTTCGATCGCAGCGAGGAATGAGCACAATTGAATACCTCTCGATAGCCTGTAGGGGCAAGACCATGTTGAAATTCTGTCAAATGATATCTAACTTCTTTGAACGGTCCCAAATAACCCATCGAATTTGGATATCCAGCATCTACTAAATAATATTTACCTATACAAATATAATATAAATTTAACCAACATAGACCACATTAATACATATTAATGTACACAAACCATTAATTAACAAACCTAGAGGAGGATGAGGAAATTGCACATCACGTCTCCCTAAAGCTTCATAGAAAATACAAGTATCATGGGCTTGTCCCTCCCAACCAGCCCAGACATAAGTGAATTCCATATTAAAATTACACACCGCTAAGATATTTTGAGTCGGTGTACATTTTTTACCAATAAAATGAATGTGATCTTTTACAGGTATCACCGCTAGAATATGAGTGCCATCAATAGCTCAAATACAATCCTAAAACAAAAACGCAAGTATTTTTGTATGAAAGTGCTAGTACAAACACCTAGAGGGGGTGAATAGATATGAAAACAAATTTTGCAAAATGCGGTGAAAAACTTTACTTTTAACCTAAGTCTGGTTGACTACAGACTTTGCAGAAGGAATCGGATTTTAACAGCTATTTCAAAACACAGAAGTATATCGCAGCAAATAAAGTAAATGAGTTAAGGAAAGAAAATGTTGCACACGAAATTTATAGTGGTTTGGCTTAGATCAAGCTTACATCCACTCTCCCACGCTAACAACCTTCTGCTGAATTCCACCATGCAATCAACAAGAAATTACAACTTTGAGTGCAAACACTTAGTGGTAGATCACACTATCTCACTAAGTCACTCTTTTGATATTTCTCTCACGATCACAAATGTTTAAGCTCACAAGAGACAAGTGTATAAAATAAATTTGCTCAGACTTTGGAATTATAAATTCTACGCTCCGTCACTTACTTACTCATCGATCCTTCATCTCCTTAAATACTCCTCCACTTCCAAACTAGCCGTTGGACAGTATCTTAGAGGATCGTCTTCCAATCTACCCATTAGACAGATCTGTATCTAGAAGATTTGACAGCTGTTAAGTGATAGAAATAGAATCTCAAATTGATTCCGATTGCCCATACCAACAGAATCTTGGTTTCCATAAGTAGAGCTTCTTTGTATAGAAAGTTCTTGTCTTCAAGATCCAATTTTCATTCAATTAGATTGACTCAATCAAATTAATCTTGATGTAGAATCCAAACCGGATCACTAGCCGTTATATGTTTGGGGCTTGTGTTACGTTCTATCAAGTTGTTTCGTTCTGAACATGTTTCGTTCTAAATTTGTTACGTTCTAAACTTATGTCTCGTTCTGGATGTAAAGTCTGAGTGTCTTCCGTCTGAAGTAGAGTCTAAGTGCAATAGACTTTACAATATGAGTCTGAGTGCAATAGACTTTACAATCTGAGTCTGAGTGCAATAGACTTTACAATATGAGTCTGAGTGCAATAAACTTTACAATCTGAGTCTGAGTGTAATAGACTTTATAATCTGAATCTAAGTGTAATAAACTTTACAATCTGGACGTAAGTCTGAACATATTCTGCTTTTGAACAAATTTAGCCTTAAGGTTTGGACACAGTTTAAATAAATTTAGCTTCAGCATAGAGTCTGTCTTATGGTTCTTCCAAGTATAGACTTTGATAATATTATTTACATGTTCTATTATCTACATAGTCTATTACTCAACAATTAAACACGTTAGTAGCCTTTGATTTATTTTGTCATCTTCAAAATATTATAAGGGATTTCCCTAACAATCTCCCCCTTTTTTATGATGACAAAACAATTTATGAATATGCAGATATGTAATCTTAAAGAATAATGTAATTCAAATTAGAAGATAGCAGAAGATAGCAAATAAATTGAGCATAACAATATATAGAAAAATAATCGTGGCTCAATATTATGCAATAATACCAACCAATCAACACATATGTATATTTATATTCTCTCCCCTTTTTGTCATAATCAAAAGTGATAATAATGGAAATAGTATCACATAGAGAATATAAAACGATAATAAATATATTTTGCATGAAACACAATTTCAAAAAAAAAAAAAAAAAAGCTTTTACAAAGTAAGTCAAATATTAAAGATATGCAATATAGCTCACTTCGATCCTATATATCAGCAAATATCCAATAAAAATCACGGATGCATTAAAATTCACTTACCCCTTTTGTCATAATATAATGATAATATCAATAAAAGATTTGTTAATGACAAAAGGTAATAAAAGATGCACTAACCGGATTTTTTAGAACTTGACAAGTTCTGTCACTTTTTCCTTGTCATTCCTTCCATAATAATCAAGATCATGATTGATTCAAAAAGATTTTTCCATAAATGATCAATGCTCCCCCTCAATTTGTTGCCTTTTGGAGGTGATCACGATTCTTTTTCTTTCCTTTTGGATTCACTTTCTCCTCCTTTCGTACGACACATAAGGGATTTCCTCAATAATTTGCAAAAACTTTGCACAAAGAGGAGAATCTTTGAGCCTCCAAAAAATAGTACATAATCTCCATGATTTTCAATTGAGCTTTCCAAAATCTACATGGAATATTCTTTTGCCACCTGCAAATTCTTGTATAATAGATAACAAGCTTTGCAAAAAATATCACGTAATATCTTCCTCCGATTTGTGGATCAAACTTGTTGGAGAAATCCTCATGAAGAGTTTTGAAGTTGACAAAACGTATCCTTCGGTCTAGTCTGAAAGTCTGCAGACTCTGTCAGTTTAAAGTCTGAAGACTTTCGGACAGCCAGACTCAAGACTCAAAGTCTATCCTCATTGACAGTCTCGAATCCGTTGAAGAAAGGTTATCCAAAACTAAGTGGTGTGTTCAGGATTTAACCTTATCATCTGGAGAAGATCTCATGGCTGGAGAAGACATATCAAATCCTTTGATTGATCAAGATTGATTCAATGACTGAAGATTCGATGGTTGTCTATATATTATTGGAAGGTTCTACTTATGGAAACCGAGATCCTGATTGTATGGGCGAACAGGATTGATGGGCTATCAACATGTTCCTTTAATAACTCGAACAATCTTCCTAATTGATTCTGTCCAACGGTTAGATTGGAGGAATTCCTTTGGTAAGTGCCAACGGGTATGATGGCATAAAGGAGTATATAAGGAAGATGTTCTTAGTTGTTTTAGAGGGGTGCGCGATAGAAAAATTCCAAAGTCTGAAGCTCCCATTTGTTTAGATAAATCTCTTGAGCGAATACTTGTATACAAAAGAGAGTCTATACTTGTAAGAGACCTTGAGGAAGTGTGGTAGAACATCTACACTGTGGAATCAAGGCAAAGCTGTGCTGTAACTTCTCTTTTGATCATAGTAAATCCAGCCGGTGGGCTGTCGGTGCGGAAGAGTGGACGTAGGATTGGAATAATCCGAACCACTATAAATCCTGTGTTTAATTTTCTCTTCCTTACTCTCTTTACTTCAATCGTATTTCAATCTGTCAAGAATTGATTCCGTATTCAAGAAAAATCGTTTGTACGCCTATTCACCCCCCTCTAGGTGTTTATACTAGCAATATCAATTGGTATCAGAGCCTGTGTACTTACTTTATTTGAAGTGTTTTACTTCATAGTAAAAGATCCATGGCTAGTATGCTAGCACCAGGGCTGATGGAAGGGCAAAGCAATACCAGACCACCTTACTTTGATGGAAAGGATTACAACATCTGGAAGAACAAGATGAAAGCTTTTCTACGATCAAAGGATCCTCTGGAATGGGATGTTGTAGAAAAAGGAATAGTTCCTACCACTACACCAGTCTCTGAAAGAGGAAAAGATACTGAAGAATCCAGCGGATTGTCTCAGGAAGAAATAACCAAAAGACAAACACTCGATGCAAAAGCAATTTACTCTTTATATTGTGCTTTATCACCAACTGAGTATAATAGAATATCTTCTTGTGGTACAGCAAAAGAAGTTTGGGACAGATTGCATATCACCTATGAAGGAACAGATCGAGTGAAGGAAACAAGAATCAACATTCTTCTCGGTCAATATGAAGCCTTTAGAATGAAACCAGGAGAATCAATATCGATATGTTTAGTCGTTTTACAGATATTGTGAATGGTCTTGAAAATCAAGGTCAACCAACTTCTGATCCCATGAAGGTAAACAAGCTTCTGCGTGGACTCTCCAAGGATTGGAATCACATAAAGACTTCGATAAGAGAGACGCGAGAGAATTATGCCACCTGTCTGTGATGAGCTTATTGGAACGCTTCAGTCCTATGAAGTGGAAAGGATCAATGAAGAAGAAGATCCAAGAGGTAAGAAATCCATTGCATTAAAATCAAATGATGATTCTGATGTTACAGATTACTGAAGATGATATGGACGATGAGGAGCTTGCTCTCATGATAAGAAGATTCAGAAAACTAAATAGAAAAGGGAGAAGGTTCAACTCAAAGAAACCAGGCTTTCAAAGACATCGGACCAAGTCTGTTGATGATGAGGAACCAAATAAAGATGTAGTCTCGCTTTGAATGCAAGAAGAAGGGACACATCGAGACCCAACCGTCCTCTTCGAAGAAGAAGAAAGGAAAAGCTGAAAAGTTTCGAAAAGCTCTCAAAGCTGAAACCCGGTGATACGAGTGTGAAGAAAGTGATAATGAATATGCAAATCTATGTCGATGGCACGATCGGACTCGGACTTTGGATCGGGCTCGAATCGGACTCGAGACAAAGTGAATTTGAGGCAAGTAATTTTAAGATTCCTGTCAAAGTTTCTAAATATATTGATGAACTATGCTTAAATCTTAAGACTTCTCTCAAAAGTATTTCCAAATTAAAAAGGAGAACTTAGCTCTAAAACAAAAGGAAAATGTTTTAACAGAAAGAGTTAAAAGCTTAGACATGTCTGTTTCGAATCTTAAAGAAAAAGAAGGAAATCTTTTAAAAGAAAATGTTTTCTTGAAAACGAGACTTATCAAATATATCAAAGAAATTTTCAATAGGGTCTGAAAAACTTGAGAAAATTCTTTCAGCACAAAGACCTTACTTCAATAAGTCTGGGTCTAGGTATGACAAGAAACAATTCCATTGATTGATTTTCCTAAAGTAAAAGAAAGAATTAAGAAAAGGCTTTCGAGTGAAGTTTACAAAAATCATTTTAAAAAGTCTTTGTAAAACTTTGTAGGGAGAAATTCTCTCGATGTTCTAAGTGCGACAAGAAGGAACACTTTGAAAAAGAGTGTCCTTTGGTATGGAAACCTATTAAAAGAGTATGGGCTAATCTTGTTTATCTTACTAACACCAAAGGACCCAAGAAAGTTTGGGTACCAAAGAAAGCTTGAGACTCTTTATTAAATGCAGGTCTCCATCAAGCAACGGGTAAAGTGGTATCTTGACAGCGGTTGCTCAAGACACATGACAGGAGACTCAAATTGCTTTATAAAGCTTGCTCAAGTAAATGGTGGAAAAGTTTCATTTGGAGGAAACAACAAAGGAAGTATTGTGGGTTTTGGAACTGTGAAAATTGGGACTCTCACAATAAGTAATGTTTCCTTGGTGGAAGGACTCAATTACAATCTTCTCAGCATTAGTCAATTGTGTGATACTGGTTTCAAGATCTTCTTTCAAGAAGGGACTTGTTACGGAGTCGATAAAGACTCTACTCAATCTTTTCTGGGTCGAAGACATGGAAACATCTATCTTACGGATGTGAAACCAAATGAATCGCAATGTCTTATCTCAATTCAAGACGAAGCAAGCTTATGGCACAAAAGCTTGGTCATGTCAACATGAAGCAATTAGCCAAAATCTCATCAAAGCAGCTTGTTCGAGGTCTACCAAAATTGCCATACCAAAAGACTGATTCATGCACTCCATGTATTCTGGGAAAGCAGGTAAGAAATTCTTTTAAGCCAATAAATCATGTCTCGACTAATCATGTTCTGCAGTTGCTGCATATGGATCTCTTCGGACCAACCAGAACTCAGAGTATTGGGGGTAAGAAGTATTGCCTAGTAATTGTTGATGATTACTCCCGTTTTACTTGGGTATATTTCCTTTCAAGAAAGTCCGAAACCTTTTCGTATTATGAAAAATTTGCTAAAAATGTTCAAAATGAAAAGGGATGTGTAATCTCTTGTATAAAATCAGATCATGGAGGTGAATTTGAAAATCAAGATTTTACAAAATTCTGTGATGAATCTGGTTGTAAGCATGTGTTTTCCTCTCCATATACTCCTCAGCAAAATGGAGTTGTGGAAAGAAAGAATAGATCTCTTCAAGAAATGGCTAGAACTCTTTTAATTGAAAGTAAAATTTCTTCTCGATTTTGGGCTGAAGCTGTTTCAACAGCTTGCTATATCATCAATAGAGTCTTCTTAAGATCTATTCTTCAGAAAACCCCTTATGAGTTATTCAAAGAAAAGAAGCCTATTGTTTCATACTTTCATGTATTTGGTTGCAAATGTTTCATATTGAAAAATGCAAAAGATCGTGTTGGTAAGTTTGAAGAAAGATCGGATGAAGGTATCTTCCTTGGATATTCTACTTCAAGCAAAGCTTACGAGTCTATAACAAGAAGAGTCGATGTAGAGGAGTCAATGAATGTCAAATTTCAAGACTCAAAGCAAGATGAATCAAGTCGAGACTCATCAAGAAGAGTCTGAACCTGCTCCGACTCCCACCAAAGACTACAACTCAAGAAGCATCTCAGACTCTGGAAAACCAGCATCAGATTGTTAGTGAAGATCCAAATAAAGAAAGAGATCATCAACCAGACAAATCAACAAGTAACTGGAAGCATAAATCCAGTCATCCCAAAGATCTTATAATTGGTGAAATGAATGAAGGAATTCGCACCAGATCCAAAAGGCGAGAAGAGTCTAGTGCTTTGTGGCTCTTGTTTCTGAAATTGAACCAAAAAGCACAGAAGAAGCTTTATCGATGAAAGCTGGATTGAAGCTATGCAAGAAGAGCTCGAACAATTCAGCATAAATGATGTCCGGGAATTGACATCCAAACCAAAAGGTAAAACTGTTATGGAGCCAAATGGGTGTTCGAAACAAGATGAACGAGAAAGGAAAAGTCGTACGAAATAAAGCAAGACTCGTGGCCAAGGGATATACGCAAGAAGAAGGAATAGACTATGATGAGACTTACGCTCCGGTAGCAAGGTTAGAAGCTATTCGTCTATTACTTGCGTTTGCTTGTTATAAGAATTTCAGGTTATTCCAAATGGACGGCAAAAGCGCATTTCTGAATGGATTTATCCATGAGGAAGTTTATGTGGAACAACCACCAGGGGTTTGAAGACCCAAAGAAGCCGACTCGGTCTTCGGACTGAAAAAGGCTTTGTATGGTTTAAAGCAAGCACCTCGAGCTTGGTACGACAGGTTAAGTAATTTCCTTTTACAAAATGGTTTTGTCAAAGGTAAAGTAGATACGACTTTATTTATCAAAAAGGAAAACAAAAGTTTCTTACTTGTTCAAATATATGTAGATGATATCATTTTTGGATCATCTAATGAAAGTCTGTGCAAGAAATTTTCAAAGTCTATGCGGGAGGAGTTTGAAATGAGTATGATGGGAGAATTAACATTCTTTCTTGGTCTTCAAATAAAGCAATTGAAAGAAGGAACTTTTATTTTTCAAGAAAAATATGTTAATGATCTTGTCAAAAGGTTTGGACTGGAGAATTGCAAAAAAGTCGACATACCAATGTCAAGTTCTTTAAAGATAGACAAAGATGAAGAAGGAAAGAAAGTTGATCAAAAGCTGTACGGGAGCATTATCGGATCACTTCTTTATCTTACTGCTTCTAGACCTGATATTTTGTTAAGTGTTTGCATCTGTGCAAGGTTTCAATCAGATCCTAGAGAATCTCATCTCGGTGTTGCGAAACGCATCATCAAATACGTCGCTTCATCATCAAGCATCGGTCTTTGGTATCCTAAGAAGGGAGACTTTAATCTTCTGGGTTATTCAGACGCAGATCTGGCCGGTTGCAGAGTTGATAGAAAGAGCACTTCAGGAACTTGCCAGTTGCTTGGAAGTAGAACAGTGTCTTGGTTTTCTAGGAAGCAAAGTACTGTGTCCCTTTCAACAACAGAAGCAGAGTATGTAGCTCTTGGAAGCTGCTGTTCGCAAATTCTATGGATAAAACAACAGCTAAGAGATTTTGAAATTGAAGACTCATGCACGGAGATTAATTGTGACAACACCAGCGCTATCAATCTCACCAAAAATCCAATTCTCCACTTAAGAGCAAAGCATATAGAGATTCGACATCACTTCATTAGAGATCACGTTCAAAATGGAGATGTCTCAATTCAATTTGTTGACTCAAAGAATCAACTGGCTGATATACTCACAAAGCCTTTGGACAAAAATCAATTTGAGTCTATACGGACCAGACTCAACATTTTGAAATATGAGGATATCAAAGTCTAAAGACCTTCAGACTCAGGCTTATAAGACCTTATCTACAGTCTTGTCTCAACCTTCAGACTGTAAGTCTTTCTCTCTCCAATCTTATCTTGAAAAGGTACGATCATCAGACTCTGTTTAAATTGTTGCTATATTTATTAACCGTAAATTTTGCAACAATTCTTTTCAAAAAAGGAAGTTACTTTTGAAATAGCTATTTTACCGGATAAAGGCAGTTATTTTGAAAAGGCATATTTTATTTCCTTTTGACGATTCGTTTTCTTCTCTTTTTAACCGAACGAACACTATCGATTCTCTTCACCTTTCTATTCACTTTACTCTCAAAACCCTAGAAAACTTCGATCCTCCACTTCCGATTGACTCCTTCATTCAATCTTAAAAAGTTGTCATCTTTTACTGTGAAAGTCAAGCAAGAAATCTTCCAGTGACGAGAAAGATGTCGTTTTCAAGAAAGTCCTCAAGAATCGCAAGCGGGGACCACGAGAGAATGGGTGAAGGGCCTACTCACTTTGATCTTACAGAAGATGAAGTTTCTCCCGATCAGCATCCGAGCCCACAACATTCTCGGCAGCGTCACTCTCCATTATCTAGTCCTCAAGACATTATTCAACGGGAAGAAATCATCGAGGAAGCCGACCGTAAGAACTCAAAAGCCTGCTTTTATCTACAAGTTATATCGTGCTTTAAAAGGAATTCGTACTCCTTTGAACTATATTGATAGTTTTGTTAAAGAAAAAGGATATAGGAACGAATATATCTTTCTGAAAAGAATGGAAAGTTTGGGAATCGCTCGTAAAGGGGTGGCTGAGGAAACCCTTGCGAATATCCCAAGTGATCCTCGTGACTGGGGGCCAAATCCTGTAGATGGCAATGATGATGACAATATGTTCAAATTATTTCAACCGAAAATGGGAATTGCGGCTGAAATTCAAGGAAAAAGGGGAGATTTGTTCAGATCAAAGGAACAAAAGGATCTGTACTCGAAATTGCTGAAGCGTGGGGTAATAAACCCTAGAAGTGTGGACTTTGATTTTCTGGACGCTGTGAAAGTGAACTTGAGGGAAAAGTTCAATTATCTTCAATTGGAAAAGTTCTGTTCTGACTCAACAGAGGCTTATGCTGAACTGACTGCGTATTTCTATTCAAATCTTAGCTTTTTAGATGCGAATAGATTTTCCTTCAGTGTCAAAGATCAAGACTATGTTGTTGATATGGATATGCTGGCTGATGTGTTAGAGGTTGAGAGAGGGAGATATCAACCGATTAAGGTTTCCATTGCTCGGGCCACTCTTGAACTGGTGAAGGACAGGAGAACAGAAGAGAAGATCACCTACTCAAGGATGAATGCATTCAACATCCTGCTTCACAAAACTGTGATTAATTGCCTTCGGCCAAAATCAACTTCCAAAACTGATGTTTCAAGCTCTGAGGCAAAGCTGATGTATGCCATCCTCTGTGGAAAGAAGTTTTCCCTCCCTCATACTATCATGTTTCACATGTATAGAGCAGTGATGAAGGACAGAGGTCAACTCCCTTATCCAAGCCTTGTTACGAAGTTATTCAGACATTTAAATATTCAGCCTCCACAAATCCTTTGTGTTCGATCATGCGATCAAATGGTGGTAGGAATGAAAATGGTGACTAAAATGTGTCTGAAAGAACTGAGCAAGGAATTGGAGAAATTCAAGACTCCTGCCAAGTCTCGTCAACTCTCTTCTGCTTCTAAGAGAAAAGGGAAGGAGCCCATGGCTGCTCCATCAAAGAAAAGAAGAGTTCTCCTTGTTGAGGATGAAGAAGATGATGATGACATCACTATCTCTGCAATGGCTTTAAAGAACTTAAGTCGTCCTGTTTCACAGAAAGAATCGGAACAAAAGACGAAAGAAGCGAGAGAAAAAGGAAGAAGAAAGAGAAGCAAAGGAGAAGGAAGAAGGAGAAAGAGAAACGAACGAGAAGCGAGCAAGAAAGACCTGAAGAAGAAGGAAGAGAAGGAGAAACCGAGGAAATCTCTTCTCCACCCGTAGGCATGAAAACAGGGAGTTCGGGAGAAAGGAGTGACATCTTCATTTCCAGGTGAAAGTGAAGGAGTCGGTCGTTCGCCCGGACCCGAAAGATGTTTATGCATCTCAATTTCCAGAAGAAGGTCATGAAGCTTCATCGCCAAAACCTGCGAGATTATGCTGATCCACCATCGTCTGCTTTTACTCCATCAGATCGAGCAGAAGCAAGTACTCAGACTGATCATGGAGCAGATTTTCGCAGAATTATGGATATTCTATTGGAGATGAAAGGTCAGATATATGCCTTGGGATGCGAAGTTCAAAGCTTGAAGAATGAAGGTCAAGCTTCTTCCTGTTCATTAAATGAAAAGATACAAGCCCTCTCTATTCGAATCAGGCCAATGCCAAGAGTGAGGAGGTTGTACAGCCTGAAGGAAGACTTTAAGAGGCCGGAAGGCATTGTTCGTCTATGGAAGATTTCCAGCTTGTCCGCGTTCCCAAGCAATCTTGATTTCATCTCATCCTTTTTAAATGTTGACAAAAAGGGGGAGAGATGCATCATGATTTGAAAAACAAAACTTTCAATCGTTTCATTTTGATGGATTATGTTTAAACTGTCTGTTTGTTTTTGACAGACCTTGACTTTATTTTGTGTCTGGATGCCTAGACTTGGATTTAACTTGACTGCTTCTATTTATCAATATTGATATCTTATGAATGGCTTAGTAATATATTGGACTAACTTATTTTCTGTGGTTGCAGAATCTAGTGTTATTCTATTAGCCATTTATGTCAATAAGATATGCATATGTGTTTGAGAAATGTTTTGCGGGTCAAAGTTATCCAAATCTTCGGAAGGTTTTGTCACCATCAAAAAGGGGGAGATTGTTGGAGAAATCCTCATGAAGAGTTTTGAAGTTGACAAAACGTATCCTTCGGTCTAGTCTGAAAGTCTGCAGACTCGTCGCCTTAAAGTCTGAAGACTTTCGGACAGCCGACTCAAGACTCAAAGTCTATCCTCATTGGCGATCTCGAATCCGTTGAAGAAAGGTTATCCAAAACTAAGTGGTGTGTTCAGGATTTAACCTTATCATCTGGAGAAGATCTCATGGCTGGAGAAGACATATCAGAATCCTTTGATTGATCAAGATTGATTCAATGACTGAAGATTCGATGGTTGTCTATATATTATTGGAAGGTTCTACTTATGGAAACCGAGATCCTGATTGTATGGGCGAACAGGATTGATGGGCTATCAACATGTTCCTTTAATAACTCGAACAATCTTCCTAATTGATTCTGTCCAACGGTTAGATTGGAGGAATTCCTTTGGTAAGTGCCAACGGGTATGATGGCATAAAGGAGTATATAAGGAAGATGTTCTTAGTTGTTTTAGAGGGGTGCGCGATAGAAAAATTCCAAAGTTTGAAGCTCCCATTTGTTTAGATAAATCTCTTGAGCGAATACTTGTATACAAAAGAGAGTCTATACTTGTAAGAGACCTTGAGGAAGTGTGGTAGAACATCTACACTGTGGAATCAAGGCAAAGCTGTGCTGTAACTTCTCTTTTGATCATAGTAAAATCCAGCCGGTGGGCTGTCGGTGCGGAAAGAGTGGACGTAGGATTGGAATAATCCGAACCACTATAAATCCTGTGTTTAATTTTCTCTTCCTTACTCTCTTTACTTCAATCGTATTTCAATCTGTCAAGAATTGATTCCGTATTCAAGAAAAATCGTTTGTACGCCTATTCACCCCCCTCTAGGTGTTTATACTAGCAATATCAAAACTTGCTAGATATAATATATCTTCAAAGAATGAAGCAAGAGTATCCATAAATATGCAATAATATCTTTCAATATCTAAGGGATTTCTTTGAGCATAAATCTCAAAAATATATTATTGATGCATTTCGCAAAAAGAAAGATGATATTTCTATCACGCGCCAAATCAAGTAAAAAAATTGCAATGCCTTATATTTGTGATAAGAGATATTTGCAATATAAATTATAAGCAATCATCCAAAATAATAAATGCATGTAGAAATTTGCAAGGCGGGATAATAAAAAAATTTCTCTTACACAAGGTATATATTTGAAATATACCATTGATAAAAAAAAAAATCATTACCAATCTTCGCTTGAAATACTTTTCTGATTGCACCAAAATATGCATAGATTCACAATCATTCTTCCTTTATAAAATTTCTTGCAATCAACTCATTTCCTTTTTGGTATCCATCAATTTGGATCCTTGTCCTCTTTTTCATGCGATTGTGGCTTGAGTAATTTCCACAAGTTGCCAATATTTCTCGTCCTCTTTTTCATGGATTTCTCTTTTAGGAGAGTTGTCCATATCTGTTTAAAGTAATAAAACAGTAAGAAAAGTGATGGTTGTTGAAGAAATCTTTCTTATATGTTTGAAGTTGACAAAACATTTCCATCAGTCTAGTCTAAAGACTTGCAAACTCTACTGTTAAAGTTTGATGACAGCTAGACTCAAGATTTAAAGTCTGTCCTAATTGGCAGTTTCTAGATCGACGAAGAAGTTTTATCCAGATGCAAGTATATCTTTAAGGATTTGATTCGTTTGGTTGAAAATCATCTCACGTCTGGAGAAAGCATCTTGAGATCTATTACTCGTATTGGAATTAATTCGAGTAATTTAGATCCGTTAATTGGCGAAGTATACTTGGAAGGTTCTACTTATGGAAACCTAGATCCTGATTGTATGGGCAAGCAGGATTGGTGGGCTATCTTCATTTTCCTTAAGTGACTCGAGATCTCTCTAATTGATTCTGTCCAACCGGTAGATTGGAAGAACTCCATTGGAAGGTGCTAACGGTTATGAAGGTATGGAAGAGTATATAAGAAAGACTCTCTAGTTATTCGAGGAAGTGTGAGATAGAAGAATTCCAAAGTCTGAAGATCCTTGTTGTTTGCTAGTTCATTTGTTGATCATAAACTTGTACATTCAAAAGAGAGATTAGATACTTGTGAGACCTTGAGGAAGTGTAGCAAAGTCTCTACATTGTGGAATCAAGGACATACGACTGTAACATCTTTTTTGATTCCTAGTGAAATCTAGCTGGTGGGCTGTTAGTGCGGGAGAGTGGATGTAGACTTGATCTAAGCCAAACCACTATAAATTTTGTGTTCCAATTATTTTTTCCTTATCTCTTTATTTAATTCATAGTCTTATATATTAGATTATAAATTTTCTATATCTTAAGTCTTCAGTTTTTCTTAAAAATCGAATTAAGTTGCTAAGTCTTGTAAAATTAATTTTTACACCTATTCACACCCCCTCTAGGTGTTCGTACTAGCACTATCAATTGGTATCAAAGCCTGTGTACTCATTTAATTGAAGTATTTTTACTTCAGAGTTAAAGATCCATGGCTAATATGTTGGCTCCAAGGTTGGTTGAAGGTCAAAACAACACAAGACCGCCTTATTTCGATAGAAAGGAATACAGCATATGGAAAAACAAGATGAAAGCATTCTTAAGATCGAAAGATCCTCTGGAATTGGATGTGGTAGACAAAGGAATCATTCTTAAAGCTACAACAGTCTCAGAAAGAGGGAAAGAAGTTGCAGAGGCTAGCGATATGACTCAAGAAGAGATAACCAATAGACAAGCTCTTGATGCAAAAGCTATTTACTCCTTATATTGTACATTATCTCCTATTGAATATAACATAATATCCTTTTGTGAAACAGTTAAAGAAGTATGGGATAGATTGCACATCACCTATGAAGGAACAGATCGAGTGAAAGAAACCAGAATTAATATTATGCTTGGACAATATGAAGCCTTCAAGATAAAGCCAGGAGAATCTATTACTGACATGTTTAGCCGTTTTACAGAGATCGTAAATGGTCTTGAGTATCAGGGTCAACCAATCTCAGGACCCATGAAGGTTAACAAATTGCTGCGTGGACTTTCCAAAGATTAGAATCACGTAAAGACTTCAATAAGGGAAACACAAAGGATCATGCCACTCTCCGTTGACAAATTGGTTGGAACACTTCAGCCTTATGAAGTAGAGCAAATCAATGAAGAAGAAGATCCTAAAGGTAAAAAGTCTATTTCTTTAAAATCTAATGAAGACTTTGAAGACGATATAGACAATGAAGAACTTGCTTTCAGATGACATTCAAGAAATATTCAATTGGAAGAAACAAAGTTCTCAAAGATTTCAAAAAAATCAGCTGAGGATGATGAATCCAACAGAGATGTGATTTGCTTTGAATGCAAGAAAAAAGGACACATCAGACCCAACTGTCCCTTGTTGAAGAAAAAAAAAAGGAAAAGTTGAAAAATACAAAAAGGCACTCAAAGCAAAAACTTGGAGTGATATAGAATGCGAAGAGAGTGATGATCAATACAAACTCATACTCAAATATTTTGTTTAATGGCAAAATTAGGATGACTCAGACTCCGAAAAAGATACGACTCAGATTCGATAGTGAACTTGAGGTAAGTAATTTAAAAATCTCTATTAAAGTCTCAAATACATTGATAAACCGTGTCTTAGTCTCAAAGTCTCTCTCAAGAGGATTTCTAAGTTAAAAATGGAAAATATTACACTGAAGCAACGGAAATTTTATGGAAATAAAAATTTGAAAATCTGAATAAAAGTTTCATTACTTAAAAGAAAATGCAAATTCTTCAAAAGAAAACACACTTTTGAAAAATGATATTTCAGGCATTTCAAAAAGGTTTTCTATGGGATTTGAGAAATTGGAAAAGATTATTTCTACACAAAGACCTTACTTTAACAAATCAGGCTTGGGAATGACCTTTGAAACCATTCATTTAACTAATTCTCTAAAAGTAAAAGAAAGAATCAAACAAAGACCTACAAAAGCCTTTTACAAGAATCATTTTCAAAAAGTCTTTGTAAAACCTGTTGGCCGAAGTGCTCTTAGATGTTCTAAGTGTAATAGCTCAGAACACTTTGAGAAAGAATATCCTATGGTTTGGAGACCTATTAAGAAGGATTGGGCAAAGACTGTATATTGTACTAACTCTACTGGACCCAAGAAAGTGTGGGTACCAAAGAAAGCTTGAGTCTTCTTTTTAATTGCAAATCACTATCAAGAAAAAGGTCAAATGGTATTTGGATAGTGGCTATTCAAGATATATGACTGGAGATTCAAATTGTTTTATCAAATTAAAACAAGTAACAGGTGGAAAAGTCTCCTTTGGCGGAAACAGCAAGGGAAGAATTGTTGGATGTGGATTTGTAAAAATTGGAAGTCTCACAATCAACAACGTCTCCTTAGTGGAAGGACTTAAATACAACTTGCTCAGTATTAGCCAATTGTGCGACACTGGATTCAAGATTAATTTTCAAGAAGGAATATGTTCGGGCACTAGTAAAGATCTTTCAGAATCCTTTACTGGATGAAGACATGGGAATATCTATCTTTTGGATATCAATCCAGAAAAATCTCAATGTTTAATTTCAATCCAAGATGAAACAAACCTCGGGCACCGAAAGCTTGGCCATATCAACATGAAGCAAATTACCAAGATCTCTTCAAAGAAGCTTGTTTGTGAACAACCCAACCTGAAGTACCAAAAATCTGACTTATGCACACCATGTGTATTGGGGAAACAGGTTAGAAATTCCTTCAAACCAATAAATCAAGTTTCCACTAAGTATGTGATGCAGCTCCTGCATATGGATCTATTTGGACCAACTAGAACTCAAAGTATTGGTGGAAAGAGATATTGCCTTGTAATAGTGGATGATTATTCATGATTTACTCGGGTTTACTTTTTGGCAAGTAAGTCTGAGACCTTCTCTTATTTCACTAAGTTTGCCAAGAAAGTGCAGAATGAGAAAGGGTACGTTATTTCAAGCATACAGACAGACCATGGAGGTGAGTTTGAAAATCAAGACTTTGCTAAATTTTGTGATGAATCTGGTTTTCAGCATATGTTCTTCTCTCCATACACTCCCAAACAAAATGGAGTTGTGGAAAGAAAGAATAGATCTTTCAAGAAATGGCTAGAACTCTTTTAATTGAAAGCAATATTTCTTCTCATTTTTGGGCTGAAGCAATTTCTATAGTATGTTATATTATTAACGGAGTTTTCTTAAGGCCTATTCTTGAGAAAACTCCTTATGAATTGTTCAAAGGAAAGAAGCCAATTGTTTCATATTTTCATGTATTTGGTTGCAAATGTTTTTATCTTGAAAAATGCAAATGATCGAATTGGTAAGTTTGAAGAAAAATCAGACGAAGGAATCTTTCTTGGATATTCAACTTCTAGCAAAGCATACAGAGTATACAACAAGAAGACTCGCCTGTGGAAGAATCGATAAATGTCAAATTTCAAGACTTTATGCAAAATCAATCAATCCAGACTCAACCTGAAGAATCTGAACCTGCTCTAGACTTTACAAAGTCTAATTCCCCTGAAGTAGCTCAGACTTCAAAAGGACAACAAAGAACGAATATTGAAGAATCAACTGAAGAAGAAGTTCAGCAATATGTCAGACTAACTAGCAATTGGAAGCACAAGTCTAGTCATCCTAAAGAACTCATCATTGGTAACATTGATGAAGGGGTTTGTACAAGATCCAAAAGGTATGAAGAGTCTAGTGATGTGGCTCTTATTTCTGAAATAGAACCAAAAGCATAGAAGAAGCCTTAACTGATGAAAGTTGGATTGAAGCTATACAAGAAGAGCTTAGGCAGTTCAGTGTTAACGATGTTTGGGAATTAACTCCTAAACCAAAAGGAAAATTTATTATTAGAGCTAAATGGGTTTTCAGGAACAAGATGGACGAAAAAGGAAAAGTTGTAAGGAACAAAGCAAGACTCGTGGCTAAGGGATATACACAAGAAGAAGGGATAGATTATGATGAGACTTACGCACCAGTAGCAAGGTTAGAAGCAATTAGATTATTACTTGCTTTTGCTTGCTTTAAGAATTTCAAGTTATTCCAAATGGATGTCAAAAGTGCATTCCTGAATGGATTTATCCAAGAGGAAGTCTATGTGGAACAACCTCCCGGATTTGAAGACCCAAGGAAACCAGACTCTATATTCAGACTGAAAAATGCTCTATATGGCTTGAAGCAAGCACCTCGAGCTTGGTATGACAGGTTAAGTATGTTTTTAATTCAAAATGGCTTTACCAAAGGTAAAGTGGATACTACTATGTTTATCAAATAGGAAGGTAAAAACTTTTTACTTGTTCAAATTTATGTTGATAACATAATATTTGGATCTTCTAACGAAAATCTATGCAAGAAATTCTCTAAGTGTATGCAAGATGAATTTGAGATGAGCATGATGGGTGAATTGTCTTTCTTTCTTGGACTTCAAGTAAAGCAATTGAAAGAAGGGATTTTCATTCATCAAGAAAAATATGCAAAGGAACTTGTTAAAAAGTTCAGATTAGAAAATTGCAAAAAGACTGAAATACTAATGTCTAGTTCTTCAAAGCTAGATAAAGATGAAGGAGGAAAGAAAGTTGACTAGAAACTTTACAGAAGTATTATTGGTTCACTTCTTTATCTTACAGCTTTTAGACCTGATATTTTGTTTAATGTTTGCATTTGTGCTAGATTTTAGTCAAATCCAAAAGAATCTCATCTAAGTGCTGTGAAACACATCATCAAATACGTTGCAACAACCTTGAAGTTAAGTCTATGGTATCCTAAAGAATGAGACTTTACTCTTCTTGGATATTCAAACGCAGATCTAGTAGGATGCAGAGTTGAAAGAAAGAGTACTTCCGGTACTTGTCAATTTCAAGAATGAACAGTATCTTGGTTTTGAAGAAAGCAAAGTACAGTAGCTCTTTCAACATCAGGGAGCAAAATACGTAGCTCTTGGAAGTTACTATTCTCAAATCTTATGGATAAAACAACAACTAGAGACTTTGGAATCAAAACTCTTGCACCGAGATCAAATGTGACAACACCAGCGCGATTAATCTTACCAAAAATCCTATTCTTCATTCAAGGGCAAAGAATATAAAGATTCGACATCATTTTATTAGAGATCATATTCAAAATGGAGAAGTAATGATCCAGTTCATTGACTCAAAGAATCAGCCCTGGCGGGATATATTTACAAAGCCATTGGAGAAAAGTCTATTTGAGTCTATTCGCTCCGGACTTAATATTTTAAAATCTGAAGAAGTTCAAGGTAAGAGATAAAAGTATGAAGATATTCAGACTCAGAAGATCAAGAACTACGACAGTAAGTTAATCCTGTTCAAGCAATTTATTGAAACTCGAAAAGGTATGATTACTTATTAACAGCCGCTTGATTGATGCTAACTTCCCATAATTTTTGAAGTCGTAGCATTTGTTCTTTTTCAAAAAGGAAGTTATTTTTGAAAAGATAGTTATCCATTTTTCAAAAAGGCAGTTATTCATTTTTGAAAAGGCATTTTTTTATTCCTTTATGACGATCCGTATACCTCATTTCGATTGCTTTTTATATACGGTCTTTTCTTCTTCGTTTTTACTCACAAACCCTAGAGCACAGAACTTCACCTTCTCGCGAATCAAGTTCAAAAATTTCTCTCAAAGACTGTGACAATGTCTTCCCAAAGAAAGTCTTCAAGGATTGCAAGCAGGGGACCACGGCATATGCGTGAGGGTCCTACGCTTTTTGATCTGACCGAGGAAGAAGATTCTTCGAGGTAGCAACAGAGTCCACAACATTCTCAACCGTGCCATTCTTCTCAGGCTAGATCACATGAATCTCAGCAACATCAAGAGGATGAAGAAATTCTTGAAGATGTAGAACCTGTAAGGACTCTTAAGCCCGTATTTACTTTCAAACTCTATACTGCCCTGAAGGAAGGAGGTTCTGCCATGACCTTTATTGGTGAATTTTTGAAAGAAAAAGGGTACCGAAATGAGTCTTACTTTTTGAGAATGATGGAACACTTGGGAATTGCCCCTGTTGGTTCGGCAGAAAGGGCATTTGCAAACTTCCCTAGTGATCCACATTTTAGGGGATTTAGTCAACCAGAGGGAAAAGATTACGATGAGAAAATGTACACTCATTTTAAGCCTAGAATGGGTGTTGCTGCGAGAATTCGAGGAAGAAGGGTGGATCTATTTAGTTCTGAAGAGCATCAGCAAGTTTACTCTAAACTGCTGAAGCGAGGGGTGATGAATCCAAGGAGTGTGGATTTTGATTTTCTTGATTCTATAAATGTGAAGTTACAGGAAAAATTTTCTTTACTCCAACTTGAACATTTTTGCTCTGAGACAGCCGTAGCCCATGTAGAACTTACAGCGTATTTCTATTCCAATCTAAGCTTTTTAGATGCGAATAGATTTTCTTTCAGTGTTAGAGCTCAGGATTATGTGGTTGATATGGATACTCTGGCTGATGTGATTGGAGTGGAGAGAGGGAAATTCCAATCAATTAGTGTGTCTATTGGTCATGCTACTATGGAGCTTGTTCGAGACAGAGTTGCCGAAGGACAAATTTCGTACTTGAGGATGGGTGCCTCAAATGTCCTGCTTCATAAGATTGTGATTAACTGTCTTAGACCCAAGTCCACTTCAAAAACTTATGTCTCCAATTCTGAAGCAAAGCTGATGTATGCCATCAACATTGGTTACAAGTTCTCTTTGCCACGCACTATCATGTTTCACATGTATAGGTCAATGGTAAAGGACAAGGGCCAGCTTCCTTATTCAGCTCTCGTTACACGGCTATTCAGACATCTCAACATTTAGCCTCCCAAAATTTTGTGTATTCGATCCTATGATCAAATGGTGGTGGGACTGAAGATCATGTCAAAGATGCGTCTGAAGGCGCTAAATAAGGCTTTGGAGCGTGTTAAGGAAAAGACCCCTGTCAAGACTCGACAAGACTTTATGGCTGCAAAACGAAAAGGCAAGGAGCCCATGAGAGCTTCATCTAAGAAGAAGAGAGCACTCATCTTACAGGATGAAGAAGATGAAGATAATGTCACCATTTCTGCTCTTGCCTTAAAGAACTTACAGCGTCTTGTTCCAAAGACGGAGGATAGAGAGAATCAAGATCGAGAGGAAATAGAGAAGAGGAGAGAAGAGAGAGACGCGATGAGGAAGGAAGGAGAAGAAAGAGATGCAGAGGAAGAGCATGAAGAAGAACATCTAGAAGGAGAAAGTCATGGTGACTCTCCAGCAGAAGAAGAGGCAGAGCATGAAGAATACTTCTCTCCACCTGAAGGCACTGAAACAGGGGGAGCCATTGATAAGAGAGGTATTTCTTCTCCTACTTTTGCTAGTGATGGTATCAGCCGTTCTCCTGCCGATTCGGAAGATGTATATGCATCTCAATTTCCTGAAGAAGAACATGCAATTTCATCTCCCAGTCTAGATATTAATGCTGATGTCCCATCATCTGCCTGCACTCCACAATCTGATCACACTGAAGCAAGCACTCGAACTGATAACTCAGCAGACCTTAAAAAATTGCTTGATGTTCTTATGGAGATCAGAGGACAAATTTATGCATTGGGATGTGAATTTCAGACTTTGCAGACTACTAATCGAGCCTCTTCAGTTTTGTTGCACGATCAAGTTCAAGCCCTTAGTCTTCAAATGCAAGCAAATGCAAAGGGTGAGGAGGTTGCCCAACTGAAGAGGGTGAGGAGATTGCCCAACTGAAGGAGGATTTGAAGAAGCTGGCAGAGACTGTCAAGTCAATGGGAGATTTTCAACTCGTTCACGTCCTAAAACAATCTTAATTTCAAACTTCTTTTTACTCTCTACCTTTTTGCTGTTGACAAAAAGGGGGAGAAGTTGGTGCAGATTTGATTTTTGTTGGACTGTTTATGACTGTTTGTTGATTTAGACTATGTTTTGATCGTTTAATGCTTGCAGTACTTTAAGGATTGTTGTTAATTATGGTAAAGGTAGTTGTTTTTGCAAAACTGACTTGTTTTTTGTGGTTGCAGATACGATACTATCTTTATCCTAATTCATTTATCCTTTGTAAGATATCATGGTTGCTTGAGTATTGTCTTGCAAGTCAAACTTACCCAAATCTGCAGGAAAGTTTTGTCACCATCAAAAAGGGAGAGATTATTGAAGAAATCTTTCTTATTTATTTTGAAGTTGACAAAACGGTTCATTCAGTCTAGTCTGAAGTCATGCAAACTCTTATGTTAAAGTCTGATGACCTCCAGACTCAAGTCTCAAAGTCTGCCCTCATTGACAGTTCCTAGACCGACGAAGAAGTCTTATTCAAATGCGAGTATTTCTTTAAAGATTTGGTTCGTTTGGTTGAAGATTATCTCGCGGCTGGAGATAGCATCTTAAAATCTATTATTTGTATTACAAATGATTCGAGTAATTTAGATCCGTTGATTGGCAAAGTATACTTTGAAGGTTCTATTTATGAAAACCTAGATCCTGATTGTATGGGCGAGTAGGATTGGTGGGCTATTTTCATTTTCCTTAAGTGACTCGAGATCTCTCTAATTGATTCTGTCCGATGGGTGGATTGGAAGAACTCCTTTGGAAGGTGCCAACGATTATGAAGGCATGGAGGAGTATATAAGAAAGACTCTCTAGTTATTCGAGGAAGTGCGAGATAGAAGAATTCCAAAGTCTAAAGATCCTTGTTGTTTGCTAGTTCATTTATTGAGCGTAAACTTACATTCAAAAGAGTGTCTATATACTTGTGAGACCTTGAGGAAGTGTAGCAAAGTCTCTACACTGTGGAATCAAGGACGTGCAACTATAACATCTCTTTTGATTCATAGTGAAATTCAGCCGGTGGGCTGTCAGTGCGGGAGAGTGGACGTAGGCTTGATCTAAGCCGAACCACTATAAACTTCATGTTCCAATTGTCTTTTCCTTATCTATTTATTTAATTCATAGTCTTATATATTTCTACAAATCTTCTATATCTTAAGTCTTCAGTTTTTCTTAAAAATCGAATTAAGTTGCTAAGTTTTGTAAAATTTGTTTTTACACCTATTCATCCCCCCTCTAGGTGTTCGTACTAGCACTATCAATGGGTAATCATCCATCAATAAAACAATTATCATCCATAATATATATGCAAACTCCAAATCAAAAGAACACAACCTAAAACCACAAGTCTCAAAGACATGATTAAAAAAATAGTTCACAAGTAGTGCAAAACCACCAATCCAAAATAAGTTTCACATTACAACATAGATTAATATGAAAAGTTCAAACAAGTAACAAGCATCCTAGCGACGACTATTATGCTCCTTCAACTTATACTTCAGCCACTCGACTTTCTCTTCATCTCCATCCAAGTTCATAAAAATTTGCCTGTTGTCTTTCTTTTCAGAAAGATGAGAGTGCAAAGAAGAACAACTTTCTGTCTTGCTTAATCTCAAGAATGGCTTTCAATGTTTGCATAATTTCTTTGTAAGGGTCAACATCCCTTACAACCGATGTTGCATTGCTCCCACTTTCAACTGCTGAACAAAGTCTGTCCGATTTGCGATGCTAACTTAGCAAGTCCGGTCAATTTTTTCTCTCTCTTTCCTCAAGCATCCTTCATTGAACTTTGTGCTATTCTTTTATGGCTCTTACTTTGACTTGGTTGGGCATTCATTTCACCTACACCACACTCTAAAGTTGTTGGAGAAAACTCCTTTATCGTTTTGAAGTTGACAAAATCTTTCCAAAGTCTAGTCTGAAGACTTCCAGACTTTAGTGTCAAAGTCTGAAGACCGCCAGACTTTAGGTTCAAAGTCTGCCCACACTAACAATTCTAGACTGAACGTTACTGAAGAATGAAGACTTATCCAAACGCAATATTATCTTTATTTCTTCAAGAGTTCGATTCATATAGCTTATGGATGGCTTTTGGTTGGATACAACACCTACCTGATTGACTATCTTTATTGGAATCAATTCCGATAATCAAATCTTTTGGATGGCGAGTAAACTTGGAAAGTTCTACTTATGGAAACCAAGATCCTGATTGTATGGGCGAACAGGATTGACGGACTTTCATTCACAATCTTCAAACGACTTGAGATCTCCTTAATTCATTCCGTCCAATGGGTAGATTGGAAGAATTCCTTTGGAAAGTGCCAACGGTCGAGAAGGCATGAAGGAATATTTAAGGTGGACTCTCTAGTTGTTCGATAAAGTGTGTGAAAGAAAAAATTTTAAAGTCTGAAGCTTTCTAGTTCCTTGCTATTTCATTGTGGCACCCCTCGACGGCCCCCGAACCGTTAGGGTCGCCACAGTCCGATTACCATTCGCTTGACCTGATAACATGACACTCTGATACCATTTTGTTTGCAGCGGGTCCATACAACCTGGGGGTTTACATCTTTTAGATCGGTCCCTTGTGCAATTCATGTAACGGAAGCATATCCAACAACTCCCTTCCCTATATTCAGAAAACGATGCACACCAACTAAATATTTATAGGTAAAAGCCGTACACTTTTATTTACTTAACCCAGATGGACATCATTCATCGGTACATCAAAATGCCGTAGTCTCCTATACTCGGCTATACTTCAAAAGATGACCGACCAATAGTTGTATACTTAAAGTCCATCGATCAGTGTCGGCGTCCAAAAGTTCCTTCCTTTGCTATCCTCCTCCTCGCGGTCATATCCAACCACTTGATCCATCTACTGGTAGCAGTGCCAACAGAGGTATCTTATCTAGTCTAAAATGTTGGTCCCCGAAGGGGTGAGTACAGCCACTCAGCAGGTAAAAGATCCAATAAACCACTCAATGCATCACACAATACAATCATAACAATCATAGCATAACACATGTCATTCATGCACCCATACATAACTTACCTTGAAGCCATGCATATGTCATCATACCACACGTACATACATCTTCATGTAACCATCACCATCATGTCATACATTTACCATCATGCCATAGGTGTACATACATCCATGCACTCACCATCATCATGCCATACATGTACCATCATGCCATAGGTGTACATACATCCATGCACTCACCATCATCATGTCATACATGTACCATAATGCCATAGGTGCACATACATCCATGCAATCACCATCATCATATCATACATGTACCATCATGCCATAGGTGTACATACATCCATGCACTCACCATCATCATGTCATACATGTACCATCATGCCATAGGTGCACATACATCCATACACTCATCACCAAGCATTCATGCATATATCACCATGCCATCGTGCATATACCACCATGTTTCATATCATCCATGCTATCAAGCATACATCACCATGAGATCCATTCATGCCTTCATGATCGCATTTTCAATATCAAATAGCATTAATTTATTTTCATTAGCAGATCATGCATCATGTTGTATGCATACATCCATGCACATGATTCACTTTCAATTCTTATCTTTCACGATGATCTCATCCGTTTTTCTTTCCAAGGATCAATGTTTGCATCCCACAATTTATCGCTCGCATCCAACCAGGCATCGCGAGGAACCTCCGGACATGTATTCAAAATACAACCGGGCATCCGGCCCCCCATATTCCGGGCATCTCGCATCCCAACTAGCATCACGAGGCATCCTCCTGGGCACAAACCTCCAGGGTTTCCGAAATTACGTACCGACATACCACTAGGATCCCCCCTCCTCTGGAATTACGTACCGTATACCACCGGGCATCTCGAAACTCCCGAGGACCGTCCAGAATTACGCCACTAGGCCACCGGGCATCTGGCACCCCCACTTTCTGGGCATCCCGACACTCCCGGGGCATCGTCGGCTCACACCTCCAACGGTCTTCTCATCACCACAATGCATATTCTCATACGTCTCATTTTCAATTATAGCTCAATTTCAACATGGCATATGATGTGATGGCAAACAGGATCATTTTCATCATTTGATTCTTATATGCATTTCCAATCATCATCATACATGCAGCAAGATACAACCACTTATGACAATACAATCCATGGGGTCCATACAACTTAGAATAATCCATATATCATATCTTTTTGAAATTTACCAAATTCCAGCTTGCACAATTTTGGAAAACATATAAATTAAATATCCATATGATCTTCAAAAATCATACAATCAGAGAATGTAATAGACAAGACATAAAGGTAGCAATTTCATGATAAACACATGCCCAAAAGAGCTTCACACAAGAAGATATAGCTCACACAATACAGCATGCAAAATTCGGATAAAATCAGATTGCGCAGTTCTTGAAATATTTCGATTAAAATACACGAATGACCTCTAAAAATTATGAAATTTTACCAGGTGATATTCAAGATCCTAGGGTATATTTTTCATGAAGACATATAGGCCAGGTTCGCTCTAGATAATTTACTATAGACGGTCGAAGCTCCTGTTCCTAGTACCGAACAGTGCAGTTTAGCTGTCTCCGAAAATCAAGGTTTCACCTACTTATCTTCCATAAGTTCCTCTGAAATTTTGATATGTTTTGCCTCAAGAGGTCCCCTACAACTTTCATTAAGGAATCTAGGTGATATTCTCAAAGGATAGTCACCATATAGTCCACGAAGTCTCGGGAGTCCAGTACCGTACTTCCAGATCTGCCGTCTTCAAAAGAAAATCGTTTCACTAGGCTACACTTGCTCGTTTTACCTCAAATTTGACTATGTTAATATATAGGATGTTCTCTACAACTTTTGTGAAGAAGTCGAAGTGAGATTCTCGGTAAAAACTGACATGCAACACACAAAACCACCAAGAGGTCGACAAAACAATTCCAGATCTAGCGTTTTTGTAGAGGAAGGGTTTCACCCCTTAAAACTCAACCATTTTGTCTCAAATTTTAGTATGTTATAATTTGAGATGTTTTCTACAACTTTTGTGAATAAATAAAAGCCAAAATCTGACTCAAAACCCACATGCAAGCCTCTACAACATTCTGGGTCAGGCGGTATAGTCGAAAACAGGATGCTGTTTCAAAAACACACACTCAAAACTTCGGTTTCTCACACCCTAAACGTCCGAGATTCATCTCACACAAACACATGCAAAACACAACA